>JAVTVY010040581.1:0-18813 GCA_036873755.1 Hanleya hanleyi | reverse complement strand
TGGCTTTGAACACCGTATCAGTGGCCTAGAATGGAGCCAAAGGTAACCCATCCATGTCCAGAAAACATTACCCGGGTGTACAAGAACCTGGATGTAGGCGCGGACGTAGGCGGAAGCATCCTAGTACCCGGATGTAGGCGCAGATGTGTACCTAGTACCCGTCCATTGGTTCTTTTATCGATCGCTCATTGGCCCTTTTTTCTCGACCGCTGATTGGTCCAAATGGAACTGCCCATCCTTCCCAGGTTAATTTACAATCCCCTTTTTGGGGGTTCAAGCTCTGACTATCGCAGACCCACCAAACCACGTGAATGTTAGTCCAGGTGGATGCTCCTCCACCTAGGATTCACATGGATACCTCACTCGACACAATAGGCCCATGAGGAGCCCACCTAGACCCCAACACGTCTATTTCCATACCCTTTGGCTACCGCGCATGCGCAGAATGACCCTATTTCTACCCCACATCCACGCCATCAGATGCTCCCTCACATAGGCTTCACATGGATACCTCACACGACCCATTCGAACCGTGAATAGCCCATCTCTAACCCAAACACACCCACACACACACACACCCCCAAAATTGCTGCTTTCTATACTACGGCCAGGCTGCGCATGCGCAGAGTATTGACAACGTACGAACCATTAGTGTAGTCAAGTGCTCCTGCATGAGAGCTTCAAAATAAGACCTCATATGACACCATTGGACCACCAGGGACTCACCTAGACTCCAACATGTCCACCCCGTATGGATTTATACATACATTGGGCTTATATCCCAGTATATGGGTCTATATGGGTCTATATGGGGCTATAGACAGACCTCGAACTTTTTTCAAAAATTTCACCATTTCGTGCCGGGACACTTCCTATCATGTTTGTCTTGACGAGACTAAGAAAACAAATCCAAACAACCATACCGCGAATGTATAGAAGTAAGTTTCCCAGTGGGACAAACATTGGTCCTATACCCCCAGTATGGGACTATATGGGTCTATATGGGTCTCAGTGACTTTTTTCAAAAATTTCACCGTTTAGCGCCGGGACACTTCCTATCATGTTCTAAATGACGAGACTAAGAAAACAAATTCAAACAACCATACCGCAAATGTCGAGAAATAGGTTTCCCAGTGGGACAAACATTGGTCCTATACCCCCAGTATGGGACTATATGGGTCTATATGGGTCTCGGTGACTTTTTTCAAAAATTTCACCGATTCGCTCCGCGGCACTTCCTATCATGTTTGTCTTGACGAGACTAAGAAAACAAATCCAAACAACCATACCGCAAATGTCTAGAAGTAGGTTTCCCAGTGGGGCAAACATTGGTCCTATACCCCCATAACCCGTATATGGGTCTATATGGGTCTCCCTGAACTTTTTTTCAAAAATTTCACCGTTTCGTGCCGGGACACTTCCTATCATGTTTGTCTTGACGAGACTAAGAAAACAAATCCAAACAACCATACCACAAATGTATAGAAGTAGGTTTCCCAGTGGGACAAACATTGGTCCTATACCCCAGTATGGGACTATATGGGTCTATATGGGTCTCGGTGACTTTTTCCAAAAATTTCACCGTTTCGTGCCGGGACACTTCCTATCATGTTTGTCTTGACGAGACTAAGAAAACAAATCCAAACAACCATACCGCGAATGTATAGAAGTAGGTTTCCCAGTGGGACAAACATTGGTCCTATACCCCCAGTATGGGACTATATTGGTCTATATGGGTCTCGGTGACTTTTTTAAAAAATTTCACCGTTTCGCTCCAGGACACTTCCTATCATGTTCTAAATGACGAGACTAATAAAACAAATCCAAACAACCATACCGCAAATGTCTAGAAGTAGGTTTCCCAGTGGGACAAACATTGGTCCTATACCCCCAGTATGGGATTATATGGGTCTATATGGGTCTCGGTGACTTTTTTCAAAAAATTCACCGTTTCGTGCCGCGACACTTCCTATCATGTTTGTCTTGACGAGACTAAGAAAACAAATCCAAACAACCACACCGCAAATGTCTAGAAGTAGGTTTCCCAGTGGGGCAAACATTGGTCCTATACCCCCAGTATGGGACTATATGGGTCTACATGGGTCTCGGTGACTTTTTTCAAAAATTTCACCGTTTCGTGCCGCGACACTTCCTATCATGTTTGTCTTGACGAGACTAAGAAAACAAATCCAAACAACCATACTGCAAATGTCTAGAAGTAGGTTTCCCAGTGGGACAAACATTGATCCTATACCCCTAGTATGGGACTATATGGGTCTCCCTGAACTTTTTCCAAAAATTTCAACGATTCGCTCCGCGACACTTCCTATCATGTTTGTCTTGACGAGACTTAGAAAACGAGACCCCACAATCTATACCGCAAATGTCGAGCAGTAGGTTTCCCAGGATGGTCCTATACCCCCCATACCCCATATAGGCATTTTCCGTAATTTAGGATAAAGTCCGTGTTCCGTATTTTTCAGGAAAAATTTTACATACACCCACCCTGGAACTAGGGGGAGATAACTCTATTGATAGGCCAGCCCCGTTAAGCCCGGCGACCTATATACCCCCATACCCCATATAGGCATTTTCCAGGATTTTTCGATAAAGTCCGTGCTCCGTTTTTTTTTCAGGAAAATTTTTACATGCACCCACCCATGACTGGATGCCCCTTCACATAGGCTTCACATTGATACCTCATACGACTCCATCGGCCCATTAGGGGCTCCCCTAGATCCCAAAACGTCTATTTCCATACCCTTTGGCCACCGCGCATGCGCAGAATGCCGATATTTCAAGCTCACACCCAGCCCATCACATGCCCCTTCATGAATGCTTCACTTTGATACCTCACTCGACCCCATTGGACCATTAGGGGCTCCCCTAGCTCCAACACGTCTATTTTCATACCCTTTGGCCACCGTGCATGCGCAGAATGCCGATATTTCAACCCCACACCCAGCCCATCAGATGCCCCTTCACGAATGCTTCACTTTGATACCTCACTCGACCCAATCGTACCATGCAGCGTATTTCAAGTCTAGGGACTACTTTTTCTCCGCGGAAGCTTTCTTCCGCGACCGCATCACCGCCAGACCGCATCACCGCGGAGGAATACGTCCCCTTTTCCACAAAATTCAAGATGGCATCCAACATGGCGGCTCCAACATGGCGGCATGCCATTGTGGGGAAAAACCCCAGTACATAACAAACAAGTCTAGACATGTCCTAAGGTCACGCCTCATTCACCCCAACCGGAAGTGACGTCATATGCAAATTTCTGAGGTCAAAGGTCAATGAGGCTCGATCGGTCCTTTCCCTACTACTCATGTGTTCTAGATCAATCGTATCGTTATGTGATTAAGCATGTGTTCTAGTTCAATCGTATCGTTATGTGATTAGCCGTCATGTGTTCTAGATCCATCAAATCGTTATGTGATTATCTTTCTCTAGTATATGTATGTCTGTCCTACTGTCTGTCTGTCTGTCTGTGTGTACCTCTCTCTCTCCCTCTCTCTCTCTCTCTCTCTCTCTCTCTCGTATACGTGTTTTTCTCGCTAGTATCGTTGATTTGCGATAATCTCTTAACACAGGCACGGCGGAAGCATGTAACATTGGGGCGAGGGTAAATCGGGATGGGATCGGGTGGGGACCCCCTCCCGCGAAGTGGGTTTGCCCGGCTATGCGCTCTCGGGACATTTTTGAAAATTTAGCCTTCATTTACGCACTTTGGTACATTTTCAGAGAAGACCTTAGACGAAAGATGTTCACAATTTACCGCCTTTAAAAATCTATACCTCTAGAGATAAAAAACAAAATTACTCAACTATTGATGTGGTACTTGGTCCCCCACTTTTCATATTGGGGGGGCTGATCGCCGTCTCGGCTGTGTAACATCGCTTGTCAACCCTTAAAGTCGAATTGCGATATTAATGACTTCTACCAGTCCTTTTATTATCATATTTGAGTTGTCAAGTTTCAGTTGCCAATGTATACTACCTAGACAACGGGATATTGCTGTCGTGGAATTCTCAACACTGCCAATTATTCTTCGATCTGAATATAGTTTTGATCAAAGTTGTTTGCTAGCTATGGTTTACGTCGAGTGTACAAGCACACATCGTTTGGAATTAAATCCTGCGGACTAACAAAGGGGAAGAAAAATATAGTCTAACAAACATCTATAACGCCTAGATCTAGTGATCTCCAAGAGACGTTAGGCTTTCAGTGACGTTGTCCTCCTTGGAACGCGGTAGTGACAACCAGTCCTTAGTGAACAGGTGAAGGTTTCTTTGTTATTAGAAAGGCTATCATTTCCTCCTCGGTTACTAAGAAATGATGATTTATATTTGTATACCAAACACGTCCCCGTTAATTGACAGCACAGATATTTGTGTTTCCCCGAAAAATCTAGGTAGGCCTGCTCTCAAAAAGAGTTAGGACAATGTTTCTCTTATATTAAGGTGTTCAAAGAAAAACAACTGAATAGTTTAGCTGGCTTTAATATTGTTTTTCCCCGAGTTCAAATAGATCTCACTCGGGTTTATTTTTAAACTCTTCTTTCCAATACCATGAACATATATACTGCTTAAATGGTTCCACGCTCTACGTTCTGAGGAATTATTTTGGTGTTGCTAATTGTAGGGACTCAATTATTATATCCTCCCCGTAAATTTGATATGTAGAAATTATTTTCTACAATAATAAGATATATAAGCGTCAAATGCTGCATTCAGTATGAGTATAAGCATCCCCAAAATATTAACAAATAAATGTTTCTTTGTTTGTGATTGTAAATATCTATAAATACAAGAGTAAGATCTGACATTCAACAGGCAACCGTAATCCATAAAGAAGTTACACGTCGCTAAATGAAAGAGATATTTCGTGCAATAAAATTGATTCTAAAGTTCAACCAATCACACAACATTATTATGAAAACAAGCTAAATTACAGGAGAGGATTCCGTGAGAGAAGGACTCAATTTCTGAAAAATGGATAACGTTCACCGGAAGCGCGTTCAACTAGGAATTCCGGGCCTAATACTCGCGATGAAGAAAATTGAGGTTGGATATGTTCATGTTGGAGGCTATGCAACTTTCTTCAGTTCTACTACATATGAAGAATGACATTCATGTCTGTAGAGTCACTCTGATTCTCAACAACAAACACCACGTGAAATTCGGTGATATAAAAATATTGCCTTGGTGTGAGGGGAATATCCAGTTTTGTTGCTCCGAGGATGTGCATATTGCCCGAGCCGCAGGCGAGGGCAATATGCACAGCCGAGGGACAACAAAACTGTATACATTCCCCTCACAACAAGGCAATAATTTCATTATTATATTTATCAACTTGACTCTGTGCTAATCTATTATCCATCGAGCAAAATATTGTATTATGTTTTATTTTGCCATATGAGTTCTTATCAGTACACCGGCATCGTTTTCCATCACCCCTTAAAATGTCACGTTTAAAGGTAACAAATTGTCGAAGAAAATTGTTAAACAATCGAGATTTTAAACATTTTTGTTGGATCCAATTGCCAAGAGCACACCGTCTGGTTTATTTTGATCATTTGAATAAATATGATAGCCTTTCTGTTGGAATACAGAGAGACTGTAGTACATTAATATGATAAACTTTCTGTGGGAATACAGAGAGACTGTAGTACATTCCCATCACAACAAATATACAATGGCAAACGTCAGATCCGATGTTCAATATTCAACCGTCATCCATGCAGAAATTGTGCGAATAATCGAAATACCTATTATAGCAGGACAGTTAGCAGCAGTTGTGTCCAGTGCTGTGAGAACACACTAAGAATATATGTGGTTGGGGAGAATGGAGAATGCATTCAGACTGTAACAGGTTTGTGAAAGTTCATTCCAAACTGTTACTGTCCATCTGGTGAGGCGGTACCCACAACATTCCATACATTACTTTGTGACTAATAATAACAACATCGCGAGAAATTAATAAGACCGGATTGTATGAGAAATTAACACAGACGTATTACAGCATGTTGTACCTTCGTGTGATAGAAGAAGAGTTACGCGATACTATGGTGTTCCATTTCGGCCATTTTTGCGTCGCGCGTCGCAGGCGACGGGAAGGGCGACGTCGCTAGCGACGTCGCGTTTAAACAGAACGACGTCGCGTAGCGTTCTATCTCTTAACATTATAAGAACGCGACGGGAAGGGCGACGGGAAGGGCGACGGGATGGGCGACGTCGCGAGCGACGTCGTGGACGACGTCGTGGGCGACGTCGTCCATCGCGTCGTGTTGATTAAAGCGCCGCGCGACGGGAAGGGCGACGTCGCGTCGCGTTCTATCTCTTAACATTATAAGAACGCGACGGGAAGGGCGACGGGAAGGGCGACGTCGCGGGCGACATCGTGGGCGACGTCGCCCTTCCCGTCGCCTGCGACGCGCGACGCAAAAATGGCCGAAATGGAACACCATACGATACACCCTGGTATCAGTTGATCAATGACCGTGAGATTGACTTCAGTGGGATCTTCCACGTGTGCTCCTTGGAGGTCCGCTGAATTTCGAAATAGAAAACGATGAAACCAATGAAGTTAGAATAACTGTCTTAGAAGTATACATGAAATGAAAAACATATGGTATCTATATTGGGAAACGTTTCAAGACTTTACATAAAATGTAATTACATATTTACATTGGTTTAATTCCGCTTAACCCTATCTGGCCTGGGCTTTTTGGGACCTGTCCAGGTGTGAGAGCTGGCCATTTCGCCCCCTCCCCCCGTCCCCCTAATTATTTTTCTTACCCCTAGAGCTAGGGTCTGAAACTTACCACACTTTACCCCTGGGTCAAGCTCTACCAGAAAATGTAAAAAAAAAAAAAAAATCAAAGATGGATATTAATGTGATGTGAAATAAAATAGTTTTTGCCCACTTTTCATCTCATAAAATCTGAAATTTTGAAGAAAAATGATTTTTCTGGTACCTCACGTGGCCGGCATCTTAAATTTACACATGATGCTCTACTCGAGGGGTTATGCAAGTAGGCTCAAAATAACCCCAATATTATGAACTATAAAGTCGCGGAGTGTGAGCTATTCATTTTTTGTCATTCCGGAGATAGCGCAGAAAGTTTGGTAAGAGGGGGGAGGGGGCATTTTGGCCCCACCCAGGCCTGGTAGAGTTAACCTGGGGCTAGGGCCATATGAACCCATGTACTTCAAGGTCCTCATGGTTTTCATATGATCAGGCACAATCAAAGCGTGACTGAGCTACATCATATTCTAGATAATTAATTCACAACGAAAACCATACGGATTAATACTAATGATGAGCGATAAGGAATTGAGATTTTTGGAACATCATGATGTCTTGTCGGCATCATTGAAAACTGAGAGCTCAAAGTTCTCTTACAGGAAACAAGCATATGTTTATGTATACCATGACATATTTTTTTAATTTGATGCTAACGCTGTTATATGAATTAGGTCTTGGATTATGGACGCGGAAATTTTTTGATGAACGACAACTGAGTATTGAATGACGAAGTAGACGCTTGTATATTAAGGCCCTGGCGACATTCTCCGTCTTAGTATTATAAATCAAACAGATTAAAAAATAAATGCAACTTGAAAATGGCTAGTTTGTTGAACATGGCTTTGTAGGGTGCCCGGGTATGATTACCTATATTTGTTCATATGAACAGTCACGTTTCATTGCTCAGTTGGATACAATCACACCGCTCTCCAAGAGAAGGAATGAAGATGATAATAATTATAATTTCAATATTTACACTTTTCTGCATATCAATATTCCAGAATCTAACGGAAATTACATTTGAAAACATCTTTAGTATTAATATCCACTTTTCAAGCGTAATTTCGTTAGGAGGAGCTCCCCCTAAGGAAATTGACTTTAGGAATTCTCCTACTAAGGCCATACACATGTTCACCAAAGCAGGATTTTTGGCGTTCAAAGCTTGTGTTTAATTTCGCTTCATCCTGTGTTATGGTCTCCCTGGTGTCTCATGTAACAGTACCAATCGAGACGAGATCCAGATACATTATAATTCATTTAGATGAAAACAAATAGGGATATATCTAAAATATATACACACCATACGATTCTACATCGCTCTTAGTGGATGAGAAGGAGCGGACTATGAAATGTTCTTTTTTTTGTATCTTTGCATATTGACGTAGAGTATTATTTTGATAACAGGTCTGCTAAAACAGGTGTGCAATCAATATCCATTGTAATACCTATATACAGTTGTTGTTTCGCGTTGCCATATTTAATGAGAAATTCTAGCAACTCTATAACCAAACCAAAGAATTGTCACACGAATGATATCCCTTATATGAAGTAGATATGAAGAAAGCACTCTCTCGTTGATATATCGGGTATCATTTTTATTGAAAACCGAGATTAGCAATCAGCCAAGTAGCTCCATGAGGCCCTGATGAGGAATTGTTCTATGGAGAGTAGAGGAAATCTGGTCTTCTGCTGATTGTGGCGATACAGATCAACGTCACAACACATTGTTGCAGAAGCTGGTTTTACAAACAAGCTCCTTATCTCCCAAAACGAAACGCTTTCACGTGCTATGATTGTTCTCTATAGGGAAGTATAAATGGTATAACGATTCAGTGAAAACGAAAGCGGCATCAGAATCAGAATCCAATTAAGATTCTAAATATAGAACATGTTTATTTATACCGGACGAGGGCATTACACAAGAACTGTGTTTACTCGGCCTTACATCATGGTTTTTTCCCCCGAATTCAGTCGTGAAGTGAACAAATGTCAAGTTGTACGCGATAAGTGCTTACATGTGACATACAGATATGTTTACGTCGGGTTTCCTACCCTAGTTTGTCAGACTGTTTTATAATTGGATATAATAGTGGAAGCCGACTCACCCATTCCGGTGAAATCATGTGGTTGACATTATATCCAAACATGTGACTATCTTTATCATTTGTTATTTGTTTTGAAATATGATGAATACAGAAACAAAATGTCGAACAAACGCAAGAAATCATATATACCGTCAGTTGGACTTAACGCAATCATTAGGTTCGATATTTATGATCAATTTCAAATTATTTTAATTAGTTTGCCCCGGCAAGAGGGTGGAAACCTCGTGCATTAAATTGAGTTTACCTGGAGAAGCTCAGAGTTTGTAGTATTTATAAATCTATAGATTGTGGATAGTGTATTTTGTTGCTGGCCCTCGAAATCCGCAGAGGGAATCGGTATAAGAAATCGGTATAGAGATAATCGATATAGGAAATCGGTATTGGAAATCAGTATAGAGGAAATTGGCATATGAACGACACACAAACAATGCTTTCAATCATTTTGCCATTAGGCTTGAAAATGGTAACTGCCGTTTGATGAATTCTAAAGCTTTATCCAGATCCAGTTATTCACACGCTGACATTTATCTGGCATCGAGGACAATGCACGCCAGGGAAAAATTCACCATCCATATAGTGGGAATTTTCTAACCATCTACCAAGGACTGCTTTCCTGAATTTCACAAGAATTTGACAAAGAAGTTAGAGAACAGGAGTGCTTCTGAAATTAAGTAAAAATCTCTCTAACCTTTATCTCCAGGGTTAAAAAATAAAAAGTAAAAGTTCAGAATTGTGATGCAACATGGTGTTGCAGCCCTAAGTTAGTCAGGTGCGCAATTGGCCTCTTGGAACCTTACAAATCAGCAGCCCTAAGTTAGTCAGGTGCGCAATTGGCCTCTTGGAACCTTACAAATCAGCAGCCCTAAGTTAGCCAGGTGCGCAATTGGCCTCTTGGAACCTTACAAATCAGCAGCCCTAAGTTAGTCAGGTGCGCAATTGGCCTCTTTGGAACCTTACAAATCAGCAGCCCTAAGTTAGTCAGGTGCGCAATTGGCTTCTTGGAACCTTACAAATCATCATAGGTATCACTTTTGGCTCTTGTGATATTTTTTAGAAATTTGCAGTCAATAGATTTGTCAGTGGGGTCATCGGTACGCCAGTATCGTTTTCCATCACCATTCTGATGTTGAGTTTAATTGTTGCCTGTATATTCCGCAGGCGGACTTCTCGCCCGCGAAAATTTTCCTCTGCACAAATCAATGTGATTGTAGTTTCTGACTTGTAAACACCATGGAGAATGAAGCGCTTGGTCGGTGTCGGTCGGGCCTAACATATATTCGTTCTGGATAAGAAATTGCATTCTACAACACGTTTGGGACGTTTCTTTCTATCGAGCGGTCGCATAGTTCATGATTTTCCATCGGATACCTTGATAGGACTATTCCATCATCGCCCTGAAATATTTCTATCTTATACCGTTCACACCGGTGCTAGGGACCGTGTGGGCATGCCATTCAAGATGCCCACATATGCATCTACAATAAAAGCGTGACTGGAATACAAATCATCACAGGGATCAAGTTTGGATCTTGTGAGGTTCGCCGCACTACGGTGGCCTAATGGTAGAGCGTCGGCCTCGTAAGCGGTAGGTACTGGGTTCGATCCCAGGCCGGGTCATACCAAAGACTTGAAAAATGGAAAATGTTGCTTCCTCGCTTACGCTCAGCATTAAGAGGATAGAACAAGGACTGGTTCGCTCGGTGTCAGTATAATGTGACTGAGTGGGGTGTCATGTCTGCCTACGGCATGCTATTTCGGTAGGACAGCACTATAACATGACATCATTAGATCTGCTCTGTTACAAGTAGGTATCCCCACACCCCCCCCCCCCTCCCCTCTCTTCTAGGCGAGCGGCGATTTGCAAAAAACGCCTTATTTTAGGAGTAAAATGCACTCCCCGTACACACGGCCATATCCTATGTCATTTGAAAGCTTATTTTATGATCATTTTTGTTAGGCCGAATGTGGTCTTGAAATATATTGCAGTAAGGTAAAAAATCCATTCAAACGAACCGATGTCGAGTCTTATCGTCACGAAAAAAGAAAGGGGATGGGTTTGCTTTAGTTTTAATAACTTTATCAATTTTACACCAATACACAGTAGTGAGGTAGCAAATTTCTTCCCATTAAACGGGGAATCGATTGATAACAGTTATGTTAAGCTCTCTTGAATCATGACGTCACTCGGGGGTCATCTCCAAATTCCCAGTGAAATAATTTCTAAATACATAATTATGGGGTATTTACTAAGTTATTCAATGTAAAGAAATTCACATAATTGTGTCAAGTTCTTGCCACCAGTACTGCGTATCATTGCATGAAATGTACAGGCTACATAAGGTTTTTCGCTACCATAGAGAATAGAATATGTGAACAGGAAGTATCTGTCAAAATTATATATTTTCAATGTCTACTAAGCGTTTATCTAAGATTGTCAAACATCTGACTTCAGCAATACTTGATAGAAATGTTTTATGACTTAATGAGTATATTTCAGTGATTTCTTTTATCTTTTGTTAATTGTAAAGCAATATCAAAGGTTATCTTGATTATCGTTGTGGGTGGGCGGGAGCGGGGGTGGGGGGAGGGGGTCATCTCATAATTACTATAGCAATTTACATGTTTTCCCACAGTTCTTGGTAATCTACTACATTTAATAAGTTTTATCAATACAGTGTTCTATAAATTGAGGTAACTGATTTTCCATCTCTTGAAACTTTCAAAACTATTTAGGGGATCATCTAAAATAAATATTAAAATTGTCACATCAACAGTATGTTCTTGGAAGCCTACTTGTATGGTTTAATATCACACAATAATGCTCATAACACCACTCTCCAGGTATGTTCTGATCCTACAACAGTGTGAGTATTGGAGGGAGGAGGGAATTTGGCTTAATGTCACACTCAAGTTTGTTTCACTCATATGGTGACAGTCAGTTTGGTTGGTGGAGGAAGCCGGAGTGCCCGGAGAGAACCACCGCCCTTCGGCAAGTAACTGACAAACTTTCACACATGAACCAGCTGGGGTCGAACCCGTGCCGGTTCAGCGGTGTGGGGCTAGCGGTCACCATGCAGCGAAGCGCCTTAGACCACTCGGCCACCGAGGGCCCCGTGTGAGTATTGGACATCACTATATGTACTCATGTATCCTAAAGCAGTTGTTTCGGATATTTTGGAAAGTATATCATCTGTATATCCCAAGCATAACTCTCAACAAGGGTCAAGCCTAATCATCAATAAAATTAATATTAATGATATATAATCTCCAATGTTATGATCTCGCTTGTTCTGTACTTCGCACATATGTGCTGCTATACAGTATTATTACGGTTTGTTAATGGTGTCAGGGTAGAATTATCGCTTCTAGTGATGTTTCTGCTGTAGCGCTGTTTAATAGCGCTGTTTCTGTCGACCGTAGTTTCCAAGATCCATAAGGCCCAAGTCACAATCAAAGTGTGACGTTCGAGCGGTCAGAAAACGTCTATCTTTGCGGTGTACACGAGACTTGAGGCGGCCTGGTCTCAGGCCCCTGTGACAAATTGTCAGGCTGATGTGAACGCAGTCTCGTATGACTGGAATTGGCCAACGAGGAAGGTCCGATTCAACCTGTCACCTTGTCTGGATCGAGGAGGTAGGATGGGGGGACCTGTAGAAACAACCAAGGCAATAATAAAGTAATAATATTGTATTCTGCAATGTACACAGCTCTGTACGCGCACAATACCTGTAATAAAGATCCCTACTCTAGAGGTAGTTATCGTTAAGTGTTATCTTTATCTTAAAGAGAAAGACTAATAATATACAATATATACAAGAGACCCTATCTATGACGCGTCACGGCCCAGTCTCGTCCAGACTGGCTCTCGTCGTGGTATGGTACGGCGTCTCTGGTTCCTCTCCGGTCGTAGGCGTAGCCCCGGACTGTATGGAACGTCTACCGTGTCTAAGATTACACGGCCCAGTTCATCTAAGCGTTATTAATCGTCTCTGAAATCCACTCTCTTCGGTGCCTCAAACGCTGATCGTCCGGTCCCCAATCCTCGTCGTGACTCCTCTCGGTTCCTTGGAGTTGGCATTGTGGACAGCTGCCGCTGGCTTCTCGTCCTCCCTGACGGTGAGTCGCTGTCCGCTGGACGTAGTTCGGCGCCCACATCTCCCATAGTCATCATGCTTGGTTTTCTGGTTTCTTCCCAGCGTGGTCCCTTCTCCATCGGTTTCCCGGTGTTGGCCATCCCACCGCTGCCACCAGTTGTGACGTTCGAGCGGTCAGAAAACGTCTATCTTTGCGGTGTACACGAGACTTGAGGCGGCCTGGTCTCAGGCCCCTGTGACAAATTGTCAGGCTGATGTGAACGCAGTCTCGTATGACTGGAATTGGCCAACGAGGAAGGTCCGATTCAACCTGTCACCTTGTCTGGATCGAGGAGGTAGGATGGGAGGGACCTGTAGAAACAACCAAGGCAATAATATTGTAATAATATTGTATTCTGCAATGTACACAGCTCTGTACGCGCACAATACCTGTAATAAAGATCCCTACTCTAGAGGTAGTTATCGTTAAGTGTTATCTTTATCTTAAAGAGAAAGACTAATAATATACAGTATATACAAGAGACCCTATCTATGACGCGTCACGGCCCAGTCTCGTCCAGACTGGCTCTCGTCTGGTATGGTACGGCGTCTCGGGTTCCTCTCCGGTCATAGGTGTAGCCCCGGACTGTATGGAACGTCTACCGTGTCTCAGGTTACACGGCCCAGTTCATCTAAGCGTTATTAATCGTCTCTGGAATCCTCTCCGTATCACTGCCTCTCCTAGCAGTAGCCCTTCGGCGGCGTCGGTCCGTACAGCACACCACAGCGTCTTCGGCGGCAGCCCCTTTCGGCTCGGCAGACCTCACGTCTTCGGCGGCCCGAATTCGGCGGCGACCCCTTTCGGCTCGGCACTTCTCTGTTATCGGCGGCCCGAATTCGGCGACCCGAACATCGGCTCGGCAGACTTCTCGTCTTCGGCTCGGCCCGATTTCGGCGACCCGTCTTCGGCTCGGCAAACTTCTCGTCTTCGGCTCGGCCCGATTTCGGCGACCCGTCTTCGGCTCGGCAAACTTCTCGTCTTCGGCTCGGCCCGATCTTCGGCGACCCGACTTCGGCCCTCACGGCGTTGACCCAAGGACGAGTTAATAGGCTCAGATTGTCTGCATATATATGTGGTAATAATGCCCTGGTCTCGGAGGTGTATTATTACCTTACAATGTAATGTCAATTAATACCAATGATTTGTAATAGAATTCAAAGACTTGCGGCAAAGCATAATTCGAGCCCTGCGGCAGTGTAAATATGTACAATGGATGTAAGCTTGTGTTATCAGTTATCCCTAGTCGAGGCCTGTGAATAACTAGTGTAGATGATTGTGATTAGATCTATTCCGTCCCTAAGGCCGACGATCTTGTATGTAAGCAAGTATGTGTTATTGATCGCATCTAGCCGAAGCCTGTATACGACCCGTGGGGGTAAGGTGAGTGAGTGAATTAGACGTACGCAATTCTCGGTCGTAACCTCGAACGCTGGTCTGTGTTGAAGTGCGAGCTAGTGTGAGCTGTATGTGCAGATCTCGTCCCGAAGGCCGATGATCTGGTGTCTGTGTGTGAGTAAGTATTTGTAATCATGTAAAATACATAGCCAACGCTAGCGGTGATAATTCCGCTATTAACCGAGGACTGCGGCAAAGTACTTCGGCCCGGTGCTCAGGTAGAGGACTACACTGAACCTGTTCCTATGTACGAATACCACTGGCTAATAAACAGTTAATCACCTATTGCCGAAGCAAAACGTTAGCCGCGGACAAAATACCAGACTTTAGTGCGCCATGCATGCTGAATAACCACTACTGCAGACGTGCGAATCACCGTGGACTTCTCGTCCTCAGATACTGTGCGTGTTAGTATCTATTATTCCTAAGCTATGGCTCGGCTCTCGGCTGTCCAACCCAGTTCGGTGCTATTTCGGCAATAGATCGGCACTTTCGGCCCTTTCGGCGCATTTGCGGCGATCCTGTCGCTGTGCTCTCCCGCACGATACTTACTGGCCGAATGTCTATGACAGAGTGCCGAACGTCCATTTCTCTACGTCTTATATAGGCTCTGGCTCCCAGAATCCTTTGCGCGCCCAAACATGGCAGCCCCCATAAAACGAAAGTATAGACTCCGGCGGTGTTGGATTTCGTGTCAGATCAGCAGAGTTCGACTTCTCTCGCCCGGTTTCGATGCAAGATGCGTGTCAGGGATATTTACACTTCCCTCGCTGAAAGTTTCAGCGCACAGTTAATACAGGTAAGTCGAATATCCACCATTATCGGTCCATTCACAATGCTATTTACACTGTCAGCATTAGAACGAAAATAACATTCTCCAGGTCATGGGCATTTTCGTCACACTACCCACGCCTTCGAAAACACGACGCCCTCGTCGTGGAGCTCGGCACAGCTACCAATCACAGGTGAGTCTCTCCTCCGATAGTCCACAGTATCATAACAAAGGCACCAATCCTTGCAGAATTACCAAACGACGTTCTTCCCAGCCGTCTGCTGGGCTGTCGCTGAAGGAAGGGACATCGGGTCCCTAGCTTCACAGCATCGGCCAATCACGGCCCAATTACAGTGGACGTTCCTCCCAGCGGCCTGCTGGGTCGTCCACGGGGTGGGAAAGGGGACATCAGGTCCCTGGCGACTCAGTCCTCACTCCTTCGCCTGGGGAGTGGCACCACGCGGCCTCATCTCGGACCGCAGGTTGTGTTCCTCACTCCACTCCCACTTATCATATACCTTCCGGGTCACCACCCCTCGGCGATTCCTCACAGTGTCCACGTAGGTACGCGTTCTCCGTACCACTACCCTCTGGGGAGGCGCCGCCTCCAGGTCCTCCGGCCTGCTTTCCTCTCCGGCTGGGGTACTTGCAGGACGGACTCCGGCACCGGGCATCTCGGTTGGATGGACCACCTCAGGCTCTCCTGGCTCCACTGCCTCCCCCGAGGCATCGGTTCCCCAAGGTCGGAAGAACGCCGGCGAGTTGCTCCGCCTCTTCTCGTCCGCGGTCTCGCCATCCACGCCGGAGGTACTCGCCACCGTATCGGGCTCGTCGGCAGCCGATGTGTCGGCACATTCATCCAGCCCTGCTCCCTTGTTCACAGCTCCAGGGCTGATGGGGCATCCATCACTGCCCGCGTCCTTCCCCGCAACCAACTCCTGCTCCGTCTCCTCGGCGAAGGGGGGATGGGATAGTTGAGGCTCATCCTCACTTATTTCAGGTGCAGCCTCCCCCTCAGTTGCTGCGGTCCCGGGATCGACTGCAGGGGCGTCCGCCCCCTTACCCGGCGGCACGGTCACTACTGACAGGCGGCGAGCTGCGGGCGTAGCTGCGACGTCGGACGGTCCCGCCCGAGGCTGCCAGATTCGATTAGGGAGCCTGATTACAGGGTCTTCTTTAGCCCGGGGCGGAGGGTATGGCCGCCCAGTCTCCCAATCGTGGTTCCTTCGCAGGTGCTCCCTCAGGTGTTTTCTTGTACTATAGCTCCTCTCACAGAAAGGACACCATATCCGCTCCACAGTCTCGTCCACCTTGGACCTCGCCTTGCGCCCATGGGGGCTGCGGCTACGTTCTCGTCGGCTTTGCCTCTCACTCATCTTCGTTGTCTGCAAGAATAGAGCAAAACATGGGGTTAACAAATGACGGCGGGCCATCCTATGATGGCACACCCGGGTTGGAGAGCCGTGAGCCTTCTCGGTCCCTAAACTAGATCGCTGTTCAACTCCCACCATCTTGGGTTGACACGATAGAGCATAATCCTGACAACGCGCGGGGCGCCTAATCTCTCGTCCTCGGGTCGTCCGCAGCGGTTCAGTCTGGGCCCCGGTTCCACGGTAACAGCCTGCACTCTCCACGACCTCGCATTGGACGTAGTGGCCGCCATACTTGACCCGGTGACGCTGCGTGTCTATCTGGGTACAGTGGGTGCCTAGGAAGTCGTATCCTAGAAGAGCGTCCACTGTCAGATCTCCGACTATCATCCTCTGTGTTCGTGTGGTACCGTCAATAGTGATTTTAAAATCAGCTTCACCCTTCAGGGGCATCAGCGTACCGTCAGCCATACGAATACTAGCGTAAGATGGGCTACTCAAGGCTGGTCTGAGCCGCGGACTTAGCTGCTGGTATACTTTCTCGCTCAGGAGGGAAATCGACGCCCCCGTGTCAACACAACACCACATCTTCACTGGCCCGATCTGGGCAGGCAAATAGAGTCCAGCTTCCCCGAAAGTATTAACTTTGGGAGGATTCTTGGGCGATCTCGGCGGTTTAGAGTCATCCGTTCTGGACACATCTGGACAGTCCGCCCGGTAATGACCCTCTCTGCCGCACGACCAGCAAGCATTACTTCGCTCCCGATTCCCATACGTCCGTTGTTGACCTCTGGTGTATCTTTGTGGTCGTCGCCGTGGTTGAGGTTGAGACTTTCGCATTATTTCTTCCATCAATTCTTTGATCTGTTTTCTCAGGCGAGCTTCAGATTCTTCGTCATCCTCGGAGGTTGCAGCTAATCCCTCATCTTTACTAGGAACCGTGGACTTCGCGGTTGCCCAAGTCTTACGGCGTTGCGAGGACTTGAATGCTTCTACTTCTACAGCAGAGTGTACAGCTGCATCTAAGGTCTTCGGCCGCGTCTGCCATACAAGAAATCTAAGCTCGTCCCCAATAGCCTCCAAAAACTGATCCTTTGCCAAGGTATCCTGTACGTCATCCCCGGCATCGGGATATGCCTGTTGTGCAAGCCGAAATAATGCCTGAGCTAGGCCCGGAAGATCTTCTGACTTCTCTCGGTATCTGGATTTTAACTGCGTTTTGTACAAATCTAGTTGATTCGGCGGGGCAAACCGCTTCTCCAAGGCATCCCTCAATCGTTCATAGTCAGCACTTCCTGGTTCTGATTTCAAGCTGGCTAAAAGCTGCTGGGCAGATCCTCGGAGGGCGACGGCCAGATATTGACCCCGTTGTGAGTATGTCCATCCGTTGATAGCAGCACAGTGGTCGAAATGGGAGAGATAATCCCGTAATGGCGTTGTCCCATCATAGGTAGCTGCCTTTGCCGCAGTCAACATCGGTCGCCTCGCCTCAGCCGCAGGAGTCGATGTCTGTAATGGCTGCCTCCAGCTCATGGGCTCATCTCGTCCTCTCCTCGGCGGCGGTGGCGTCTGCTCGCAACCCTGCTGCGACCCGGACACACATTCGGTTCGGCGGTAATCACCAACCATTTCGGCAGTTCCACAACCCGCATTCAGCTCTGCGGCGTCGTTTTCAGTGTCCGGTCGTCTGATCGCCTCTCTTTCCTGAATCTGACTGGCATTGATTCTGGACATCTGGATCGCTATCACCGATACAGTCCTGGCCATAGACCCCATGGTTTGTCGTAGCTCGGCAATCTCTTCCATCATCTGTACGGTCGAATCGTCGTCACGGTATTCGTATCGGCCCCCGAGACCGTGGTTATCAGAACCAGAGTCTTTAGGGGCTCGATAACTTCCATTCTCGTCGGACAACGTCTGCCACGCAGGTATCGGCGACAGGTCAGCTGGGGGAGCCGACAGCACTGTGTCCAGCTCTACTGTGGACAGGTCCAGCAAATCCACTCTCTTCGGTGCCTCAAACGCTGATCGTCCGGTCCCCAATCCTCGTCGTGACTCCTCTCGGTTCCTTGGAGTTGGCATTGTGGACAGCTGCCGCTGGCTTCTCGTCCTCCCTGACGGTGAGTCGCTGTCCGCTGGACGTAGTTCGGCGCCCACATCTCCCATAGTCATCATGCTTGGTTTTCTGGTTTCTTCCCAGCGTGGTCCCTTCTCCATCGGTTTC
>JAVTVY010040580.1:0-193923 GCA_036873755.1 Hanleya hanleyi | reverse complement strand
TTATTGTGCGCTGGGTGGGGATGGCTGGCTCTTCCTTACTCTTTTCCCATCTTCTTCAACATCGTTAAGGAGTCCTTGATAATTGTTTTTTAGGACAACAGGCAGCCACCGACCTACCTTCATACAGTTCCAGATTGGGAAATGCATCTGTATTTTGACCCTAGGAAGCTGCTTAGTGAGGATGGACTCAGAGAGAAGAAGTGGGTTAATTGGAAGGGGGAGCCAGTCTTGTCCCCACCCAGTGGTAGTTATCTAGAGCAGGTTCAACAAGTTGCCCATGGTGGAATTTTTCCTGATATCCCCTCCTTGACTTTCCCAGATCCTGATAATTTTGTAGCAGGGGGTATCCATGATTGTGTTGAGGCCTGGGAAACAGCTCTTGATTCCCACCCAGATAAGGATATGATCTCCCGGTGGATCAGGTATGGTGTGGATATAACAGACCTGTTCCACCCCTTTAAAGGTTCTTTTAAAGGGATAAATTATGTCTCCCCTGTTCCGAGACCGGCTTCTTTTCCCAATTCCACATTATGTAGTAGCTTTACTCCTTTTATTGCTGAAACCATACAAGAAAGACTGAGGTCGGGAGCTTTGGAGCTTTGGGGGAAAGTAGGAGAATGTGACCCTCCATATATAGTTATGCCTCTCACTATTGAAGAATCTAAGCCTCGCCTCTGTCATGATGAGAGATATCTTAATCTTTGGATTAAAGACCTGCCCTTCTCTTTGGACACACTTACAGATGTTCCTAGAATGGTCACTAAGGGATGCATTTCTTGTTCATTGTGATGAAAAAAATGGATATCAAAATGTTAGAGTTACTGACAATAGCAAGCCCTATTTGGGCATTCAGTTCGGAGGCTTTTATTATGTATACACTGTCCTCCCTTTTGGCTTCAAAGGAAGCGCATTTATCTATCATACTATTGGTATGGGGGCCACTTTGTTGGCAAGGCGTTTAGGTTTGGATGTGTTGCAGTACATTGACGACCGATTTTTGTCTGGTATCAGGGGCCTGACTGTGAAGTACGAATGCCTAGCTACGGCTTTTCCAACATCTGATATCTGGTTCCTACGTTCCCTAGCAGCAAGTTTTGTGATGTGTGCCATCTTGATTAGCTTAGGCTATTTCATAAATTTGTCAAAGAGTACCTTGATCCCTCAATGTAGGGTACCATTTTTAGGTATGATTTGCAGCCCACGAGACATGGCCTTTCTGATACCTGCTGAGAAGAAGGCCAAGTTTCGTGTCCTCAGAGAACTCATTTTATCCCACCAATCGGTAACGGTACGCACTTTACAGAGATTGGCCGGTAAGTGTGTCTCATTCACTTGGGCCATTCCCACAGCTCGCTTGTTTACGAGGGAGATGAACTTGGCTATTTCTAAGGCCATCACTAACTCTCGGAATGTTCACATAACTACACCACTCAGACAAGAGATTGAATTTTGGAGGTTTGTTGATAATTTAGAGGAACCCAACCTTTGGTTGGATGAAAGGCATGTGATGGTAGGTTTATCAACGGATGCATCAGGATTTGGCTGGGGCCTTTTGTTTGAGGCTAAAGGGTGTGCTAAATTAGAATCTAGGGATTATTTTGAGTCAGCTTTGCTGGATAGCCCCATTGCTGTTAAGGAAGCAATAGCACTCTGTAGGGCTATTCAGAGCCTCTCCACAGAGTTTAAGGGTTCTAGGATTTGTGTGCAGGTTGACAACAAAAACCTTATTGATGCATGGAATAACATGGGTTCAAGATCAGTACAACTATCGGCAGTTCTGAAACAAATTGTAGCAGTTTTGATTCAACTGAATGCCTCTTTGCAGCTATCTTATGTGCCTTCTAAAGAGAACCTAGCAGATCCCCCCTCCCGTCAGATTGATAAACAGGATGCAATGTTGTCCACTTCCGTGTGGCGGGAGATTGACATGGCCTTTGGGGGTCAGCAAGGACATACAGTAGATTTGATGGCCCTTGACTCAAATGCCGTGAAAGATAGAACTGGTACACCCCTTAGACATTTTACCCGATTTCCTTTCCCAAACTCAGCTGGTGTTGATCTCTTCGCACAAAATTTGGCCCAAGAGCAGAACCCTTATGTCTTCCCCCCCATTGCTTTGTTACCAGCTGTTATTAAATTTCTGGAGAACAGTGCCAGACCCTGCACTGTGGTTGCTCCCATGTTGCACCCCCTCCCATTTTGGTGGCCAATCCTAGTCAGCATGTCAGGAACGTATTTTTGCATAGCTCGGAAGGGAACTAAAGAAGTTCTCTGGTATCCATCAAGAAATGGATATATATTGGATGAGAAGGGTTTGCCATGGGACCTCTATGTCTTTAGGTTAGCTTTCTAGAATGCATTTGACTCC
Organism: Hanleya hanleyi; assembly: GCA_036873755.1. Taxonomy (NCBI): domain Eukaryota; kingdom Metazoa; phylum Mollusca; class Polyplacophora; order Lepidopleurida; family Hanleyidae; genus Hanleya; species Hanleya hanleyi. The sequence goes on along the minus strand of JAVTVY010040580.1, from coordinate 191,555 downwards.
TGTGGGTCAAATATTACACGATATCTCCTTCATTTCAGGTGCAATTTCCACTGGTTCCAAGACTCTGGAAACCGGCAACTGTGTGTATGCACTGCGGGGCTGCAAATGACTTTGATTTCAGTTTCTGTCAAGTTTGTGGCACATCACATTCATCACAGGTTAACAATGGTAATGATACATGTACACCAGCTATTAATACTGCTGACATTGATGCACGCTGGATGAATTTAGTCAAAGCAAATGAAGCGGAAGCCTATTCGAAACAAAAGGCAAGCTTGGAGCGTGATTTGATAATGTTTTTGTCTGCTCTCTCCAAATCTAAATCTCTCCAGAATGCTTTACCTATGGATATAGTTAGGTTTTTGATCTGGAAAGATATAGGCGGAAAAACTCAGGTACATGTTCAAACATGTGTTTATCGGGGAGAGAAGAGTCTTAAGGAGTGTGGATGTCCAGTGCGGTTGTCCGCTAAATATATTGATTCACTGATTGGAAAGTTGAGGGCAATTTTTGCCAACCATGGTAGGACGGGAGACTGGCATGAGCCATCTAAGTACGGGAATCCGGCAAGTGGGATTCTCGTGAAAAAATACCTAAAATTGGTCTCACAGGAACAGGCTAAGGCAGGAATCAAGCCAAAGCAGGCTACTCCATTCTTCATGTGTAAGTTGATCAAAATTTCACAACATATAGAAACAAAATTACTGGCAGCTGAAGTGACTGCAATTGACCAGTATATTATGTTCAGGGATTTGGCATTCTTTAAGCTGCAACTGTTTTCAGGTGATAGGGGCTCAGATTTGGGTGGAATTCAGACAGACGAGATTATTAGATTCCCTAATGATGACGGGCTGATTTTTAATCATAGTTTTGGAAAGACCCTGAGAGACTCGAGATACCAGATGTTTGGTGTTAAGCGCTGTGCAAACTTGGATGTTTGCCCAGTTCGTGCTGTTGAGAGATATATGGCTAAAGCTGATGACATGAATGTGGAGCTTAGGGGTGGGTATTTGTTCAGAGTGACATCGAAAGATGGTTTTGTGGAATCTAGGGCGGTGGATTCGTCAATTATGAGTTCTAGGTTGAAAAAAATATCTTGAAGAGGCAGGATTAGATGATGGGGAAACCCTCCATTCTTTCAGATCAGGTTGCGCTATTACTCTAGCATTGAAAGGAGTGCAGCTGTCCAATATTATGGAACATGTGGGTTGGGAGAGGACACATACTGCTCAATATTATATGCAATTAGCCAAGGTGATGGGTAATGATGCTCCAGCTGCAAAAACTAGCTGAAGTTGCTGATTCAGAGGTCAATATTACAGAAGTCTATCAGATGACGAACGAGTTGAAAAATTGTGTGCTCGCATTTCCGTCTTATGCATGAGCTTATGATGTAGTTCATTTGGCAGTTTTGTGATGGGCTGAAATTGATCAATCCATTCTCACCATGATAAGCCTGTTGTTGTATATTGAGTCCCCAAAAATTCATGTGTATTGGTCCTCTAATATTCCCATCCTGCTCTAGATATAGCATGTCATGGTTTGTTAACATGAGACTGGATTTATATTGTGCTGATATCCATGTATCGCATTAAACCTGAAGAATGATACATGTAGAATGCTTAGGGTAAATTCCTTGATTATTCATTACAGAAAATGACTCTTTCCATGAAAATTAAGTCAATAAATCTATTGATAAAGTGGACCAGAAATGCAACATGAATATATCAATGAACAATTATGATAATAGAGTTTATTTAACAACGATTTTACAATGTGATCACCCTCACTTCTCATTGAGTGGTCCCATGAGTGGGACAATATATTTTGTTAGTGATTAATTAATGAGCAAGCATTGGTTGGAATTGTCCACTCTTACCTATACGTGTACCATGTTAAACATCTTGTATAACCAAGTGCTCCAAAGTTTACTCGCATACATTTGAAATGTCACCAATGTGTTTTAACTGAATTGTGCTCCCATAATTAAATGGTTGGATTGAACCAATCGAGTATCGTTTCTAATAAAATGAACATTATATTTAGTAATGGTGTTGGTATTTCCATTATTTGTATGGTATGTATGGGTAACATATGTATGGATTGGTATTTATGGCCAGGGTATATGGAGATTTAGGTATGCATGTAACTTATTTGGTAGGGGTCTTATAAGTGAGACGGGGTATGAGTTTGGGAGTATGAGTTATGCTGGTATGAGCCGCAGGGGTAGGAGTTATATAGGAATAAGCTATATGAGTAATATGGATGTGAGTTATTTACATGGGTATGTTATGGAGGGGTATGAGATATGGGTTCATGAGTTATGGGTGTGATAGATACATGTATGGCTTGAATCTCTGGAGGATGGCGAGTTTCATTTATATTCTCCCATAACTAACGAGCAATCCTTCGAGTGAGGTTTGAGATCGAATAGGATACTATTTATACTCAAATCACACGAGAAAGTGCGAGATTTCCTACTTGACACACTTTTCGTCAACATGGCGGATGGTAGGGTTTTCCTCATCACAGCTATAGTATAGGGGTTTGGTCACATGTATGCGTGAACACGTTTCAGCACCCACCCACCCTCCCTAGGCTTCACACGGAGGAGAGCTCTTTTCATTTATATTCTCCCATAACTAACGAGCAATCCTTCGAGTGAGGTTTGAGATCGAATAGGATACTGTTCTTCCCTGCGGTCCAATGTCTGAGATTTGCTATATCATGTTCATTGGGTTGTCTATATAAAAAACACACGACTGTAATAAGGATCGAAACAGAATCGACTGCCTGTTCTGCGATTCTGTGTCAACAAACATGGCGATGCAGGAAATCTTGAATTTTGCGCGTAAGTGATTTTGTTTCCGTGCATCGTACGTTATGAAGTTACACGACTAATCACATTTCTGATGAAAGCCTTAGTATGCATATTGAGCATAGAATCTCACAGGGTAAGATTGTGAGGTTTGAAAATACGTCTTTTGAGTGTTTATTTGTGATCACCGGAAATGAGAATGATTCAGGGTTATATGACGGCAAGGTCATCGTTTGGCGTCTAATATGGCTAGACAAAGTCCAACTCCTGGTAAATGCGACAAACAGTAAAATTTCATGATATAAATTGGAGGTGCGCATCTTCGAACTATGTTTATATCAGATCACACCTTAGTTTAGTTGCAAACCAGAGTAAGAGACAACGTAGTTGGTGAATTAATGACACTATCTGGTAGCTAAATAATATATAGCCCTCACTTCAACTCTCTACGCGCCATGTTGGTGACGTCACGGTATATGTGTGCTGGCCGTTTGCAATGGAACATGGCGTGTATAAAGTGGAAGTTGTCGACTGGAAAATTCAGACGGCGATATATTCGTTACTATTTCACAATAGTGTGCAAGATTTTAAAATAGTGCGCAGGAGGGGATAGAGATTAAATGTACGGCAGTTTCAGAGGTGGGTGATTCGTTATAAAATTATCTAAAACCCTCGCTGGAGGTGACTGGGGCCGACCTATAGCCCTCATACTCGTGAGGGCTATATATTATTTAGCTAACTATCCGGCGGATCTTTATACTATAGTTCGTTAACCACAATTTTGTTAATTCGATCGGCCTTTCATGTAAGGTTATATTGTTCAGAACTTTGTCTAACCATTAAAAGAGCCGACCTGAAATGTCCTTTTGTCTGCCACAGGTAGCGTCCGTTGACTCGCAATTGGTTTAGCCCCCAAACTTACACATATAGGCCAACTAAGTATATAAATACGCCTGAGCCACCAAGCTTGGTACACATATACTACGCGACAATACCTATATGATGGTACCATATAAGCGTCAGATTCGACATTCAGTAGCTAGCCATCGTCCAAATTGTTTTTCCCAGTGTTCTGCTGTGGCAATTTTTTAGAACCACCATACACATATACTGCGAGACAATGTCTACATGATGGTATCATATAAGCGTCAGATTCGACTTTCAGTAGCTAGCCATCGTCCAAATTGTTTTTCCCAGTGTTCTGCTGTGGCAATTATTTAGAACCACCATACACATATACTGCGAGACAATGTCTACATGATGGTATCATATAAGCGTCAGATTCGACATTCAGTAGCTAGCCATCGTCCAAATTGTTTTTCCCAGTGTTCTGCTGTGGCAATTATTTAGAACCACCATACACATATACTGCGAGACAATGTCTACATGATGGTATCATATAAGCGTCAGATTCGACATTCAGTAGCTAGTCATCGTCCAAATTGTTTTCCTCCGTGTTCTGAGTATATAAATACGACTGACCATATGGAACCATTGGATAGTGTATATATGTACAGATACTGTATTTAGCATATACATATTAGCTGAATATTTAGCATCAGAGGCAACAGCCAGTAGCTAGCCATTGTCCATAAATAATTTCTGTAATGTCTAAATTCATGAATACCGACGTTTTTGAGATCTGGCGTAAGCCAGAGGCTCTTTAGAATGCTGTGGGGAAATGGACAAAAGTGCAAACCGACTCACGGGATAGCCTTACGCTGCATGAAAGTAGTTCCACATAGATGAGTTTTGGGGATTCTTAGTGGTTGGAAGGCATTTGTATGTCTATATTTAGTCACTAATAGTCACTTGGCATATATTTGATCCCTTATCTGCATTAAATATTACTCTGTTCTTTGTTTTCCCACAAAATATGAGATTAATACGCCCTAAAGTATGGCAGACTGGTATCGTCACCTTACCAAAGCTTGGACTCTGCTGAGAAAATTATACAGTTTAGCTGGTTAGGTGTATATGTGAGAGATGCTCTACCATAGCAACCAACCTGGCCACCATTGTCTCATTATCACCTTTGCAGGCCACTGTTTGCTTTTCTCACAAGAGCAAGCTGTAACATATTTTATAATCTGTTCCTATCTTGTACTCCACCAGTCAACCCTGGGATATCCAGAAAGTGTAATACATGTCTTGTCTTATCCTAACTTGTGGCATAACCATCATCAACCTTGATATCCAGCCCTTCTCACTCATAACACTAAATCAGTCTCTATTTACCCCTAGATATAATCTCTCTTATTTACCCCATGTATGTTCTGTACAAACTGACCTCAATCCCCTGTGGATATTTAGGCCTAGACTTCATTCCACTGGCCCCTTTTTCCATCGAATTCTCAACAGGTCAGTTTGCAGTTTCAACGCAACACCAACAGTACCATGTTAAAGAGGGTATCATATTGCTTTCTTTATGCTGGTTAAATTAACATGGTGGTCATGGTGTTCATCTGGAATCCCGAACTGACGTATTGGAGGAATTATGTATCCAGATAAAGAGCAAAATTCAGCTATTTTGGTTGAGTCAAGGTTGGATGAGCACCTACTGTAGTGTCTAATTGGACGGAAATTAATTGGGTAACACATGGTTAGCGTAACGTGTGCAACTTCCCTCATTCCTCAGGACTACCTTTCATTGTTCCCACAGATCAATTTCACATAAACTACGATAAAAGTAACTCCGAAAATGGAAGTCATTGTGATATAATATTCTATATTTCGGCTTCCATTTTCGGAGTTACTTTTATCCTAGGACTGCCTTTCTTTGGTATGTTCAACTTCAGTATGTCAGTACCAGGTACCTTTTAAGAAGGGCGGTTCGTGCCATAAATCCAAACGTAGAATAAATTTAAACATTTAACTTGCACCAACCAATCAGATGTCATGAATTGACATTTGGAAGACCTTTCCTGTCCAAAAGCAAACTTTTAGTGTTGTAACGTCAGATACTTTAGACATTTCTTGTCAAAAGGCAAACGTTTCCAGTAGTAATATTCGAGACTTTTAAACGTTTCCGGTTTAAGGGAAGTCGTTACCAGTTGTGACCGTCCAGTCAGATTTTTTTATTGCTTCCGCGTATGTTCAAACCTCAACATCAACACGTGTCCACTGGCAAAACATTTCCGCTATGTAGTCTGTTTGAACCAATCAAAATAACCCTTACAACTATTCGCGCATATTGTATTCCTCATGCCCACCGTGCATCATGTCCTGCGCAAATTGTCCGGGTGCCAAAGATATTCTCCAAAACCTTATTTGTAAGAACGGTTTTCATTGGTTAAAATACACTACATACCGGAAACGTTTACCAGTGGAGATTTGCACGTGTTGGTGTAAATGTTGGAATACACGCGGCCCAAATAAAAAAGCTGATTGGACGATCACAACCGGAAACGTTATTCTTTTAACCGGAAACCTTTAAAAGACCGAATTTTTCTGTTGACAGGAAGCGTCTGAAGTCGCCAAATTACAACAGGAAACGTTTGCTTTTTAACAGGAAAATGTCAGTTCATAACATCTGATTGGTTGGTTCGTTTATTTCATTACAAACTTATCCCCCAATAACCCAGCTAACAGATCTCATTAAAGCCCATAGGCTCTAGTTCTCTATTAAAACATCGCATAGCGGGAGATATATGCTACATAGAACAACTCTTTATGGATATTTGGGCTACATTACCAACTACTGGTGAAGCCCTTTCGGGTGCCAATTATCACGGATAGTGTCCGCTGACACCTTTGCAAGTGCTTTAGAGCTACCAATTGTGAGTACACATGTACTAAGGAAAATTACCTACATGATGGTAACGTTAGTTCCGCGATCCACTGCTTGGGGGCGAATAGGTAACTGCCATCTGAATAATCAAGTACTTTTCCATTTTTTTAAAATACCGTATATATATTAAAGCTAGGATCTCCAAATTCATATGCAACTGGTGATTGACCCGAAACCTATCCAAGTTAACTGACTTTGACCTATTTTTCAACGTCATATACTGTTTATTATGATATAATATAAAGAATGTAAATAGCTAGGCTTTCCAAATTAATATACTATATATACTTCTGGCGATGGTTCAAAGGTGTACTGAAGATGACTGACCTTGACCTATTTATGAAGGATTATATCTACATTGGCAAAATTTATACCACATACAGGCGCCCCGTTGCACATTTGAAGGTAGCTCCGGTGTAGCCTTGTTCTATACTACGTGAGAACAACTTTTCTCACGTAGTATAGAACAAGGCTACACCGGAGCTAATTTGAAGGGGGTGGACTGAACTCTATATCGGCCATGTTAAATGCTGGACTGATCTCATCTAAGATAGGACTTATAACATTACTGTCCCAAATTGTGAGGGGGGGGGGGAGGGAGCCCCCCCCCCACCAGCCACCCCACCCCCCCAAGCTCCACGGACTCTGACATATGCCTCGACCTGAAATCTATTGAATATCATTGACCTTGACTTATCGTATTTTCTAAAAGTAATTTCCTATATCTGACGTTTAAAATCACCTAATTCAAGTTCAATATGCAAGTAAGATGGAATAGAACAGAAAATTGTTGAAGTTGGCTGACCTTGACCTATATTTCCAAGACCAAATTACTTGATTAGATTATGAGCTATACAGAGTATATTTAGAGCTAAGAATTTAGTCATGCTCTACCAATCCGCCACGCAATTTTTTTCTCCATCAATTAAGGCCTTAGTAAGAGCTGAACTGGCTCAACTGATCATACCCTCAAATAATGAACGTCGTGTTATTGTTGCACTGAGATTATGAACTACCTTATATATTCACGTTATTTCTCTCTGTGCTGTTTAGGTCTGTTTTCCCTCACAATCTAAACTGCCAGAGACTGGGCTGAGCTGTTGAAAACCCCCACCATACTGAATACTGACAGATCTCAGGCTGTATTCAAATTCCCTGGGCAATCACCCGACGGGTAATGTGTTATTACATAAAGCCACCCATCTAAACACATGGTTGCAACCCGAACCTCTATTCTCCTTTCGTGACCCGTACACGGAAGATGGACAGTCAATTTTGAAGGGGAAAGTCCAGCTCTTGGAAATTTTGACAGAACTCTTCAAATAAACAGAATCTTCGAAGTCTATCAGGGGCCACCGATAAAAGTTTGGGGTTAGTCGATTATACGATGAATGCCAGCGGTACACCAATTCCTCATAAGCTTGAAAAAACAATAATATTTCATATCATATATTGAAGGTACGAAGTATGAGGAGCATCCTGTCAGGAGACAAAACTCTACGATTAGTTGATCATACATTGAAATTGATCAACCATCAACTCATAAATCTGACAAGAATTAATATTTCATGTCACAAATAGCAGGTGGACATCTCCAAAGCATATTTAATAAGCCTGCAAAATCAGCAGGAGTAGTATATAAACGGCAAATTCCCTAGCATTGAGGGTGAGGGTGATGCCGTCACGTGGCGATGACAGGGAATTGTGAGAAAAGGGCACTGGAATGGACATTTTCGGGTCGAGGTGGATGGAACGTGTGGGGTATCAGTTTAAAGCCCTCATGGGGTAGCGTCCAACTGGACTGGTGTGGAGTAAATTAATTAGCACAATGGTGCGCATGCGAAGATGGAATGGTGGAAAAGGGCATTGGAATGGATGTTTTGGGGTCGAGGTGGGCCCATAGTGGGCGTAATGGGTCGGGGAGGGTATCCATGAGAAGCGCGCCTCCAGGTCGATCAAGTCATGGGTGGGTGCATGTTTTCACAGAAAAAAAAACATGGACTTTACCCCTAAAATGACCCTATCACCCAGGTCCAGAGGGGTTAATATGGTTCCCAGTGGATCGTGGTCTGCTGAAATATGCAGATTGGGTTAGCGGGTGTATGTAAAAGTTTCTCCAGAAAAAATATAAAAAGCGGAATACGTCACACACGTGCACGCCATGAAAGTGTGTGATATGGTCTTTTAATGTTTCAGGACATGCTGCCTCAATGGTATCCTGGACTGCTCGAGGACGCTTAGGCCAAATGTGACCCTGGCCGAAAATTGAAGTTTCTCAAATGACGGCTTCTGATTGGACAAGATCATACTTGAAATGTAAACATACCCAACGCGGCTTCCCTAGCGTGGGTATGATGTACTGGAGGGGATAATAAAATGATTGACCTGTCATCCTTGTTGTTGTTGTTTTTGTTCTCTCTTCTGTCTACACCATGGCGTTAAGATGCAAGGGATGGACACAGACTGAGGCTAATGGTGTACAAACGACCTTATATGACCACTCGCTCTCATTCACTCTCACTAACTCACTCGCTCATTCACTCACCATCGTTAGTGCGTCAATGCGTTAAAATGCGTTAAGACCTGTCATCCTTGTTGTTCTTCTTGTTCACTCTTCTGTCTACAGCATGGCCTTAAGACGCAAGGGGTGGACACATACTGAGGCTAATGGTGTACAAATGACTTTATATTGCCTTATATTCTCACTCGCTCACTCACTTTCGCTCACTAACTTTCTCGCTCACTCACTGAATCACTCACCATCGTTAGTGCGTCAATGCGTTAAGACGGGTGTTGGACGCGCCTCACTCAATCACTCATACATGTTTGTACCCAGGAGGGAGAAGTAGATCAACCCACATCACCAGTATGCTTGAGATCATGAGTTCGGGATACACTCCGGGGTCCACGAGTCGCCCCTTTGTCTACTATATATGTATAGCTGCTCGCCTATCTCAGACTATAAAGTCCGTCTTTTCCGCACGTGGGGGTTTACGTCTTTCGCTTTTTATATATTTTTTATGGAGAAAATTTTACATACGCCCGATAACCCGATCTGCATATCTAGACAGGCCACGATCCGCTGGGAACCATATTTACCCCTCTGAACCTGGTCGATAGGGTCATTTTAGGGATAAAGTCCGTGTTCTTTTTCTGTGAAAACATGCACCTACCCATGGTTTGATCGACCTGGAGGCGCGCTTCACATGGATAGCCTCCCCGACCCAGTACGCTCACTTTGGGCCCACCTCGACCCGAAAACGTCCATTCTAATACTCTTTTCCTACCATTCCCTGCGTGAGGATGCGCACTATTGAGCTACTTTTACTCCACACCATGGACGCTACCCCATGGGACCTTCCAACTGATACCTCACACGACCCATTTGGACCATTATGGGTCCATCTCGACCCCTTTATCACAATTCCCTATCTGCGTATGCGCAGATTGTTGAAAACGAACGACACATTAGTCCAGTCGGATGGTCACCCACGAATGCTTCACGATGATACTTTGCACGGCCCAATCGGACCATTATTTGTCCATCTCGACCCCAAAACGTTCATTCAAATACACTTTTTCTATTGCACATGCACAGAGAGACGATATTCCCACACCACACCATCCAGTTGGACGCTCCCCCATGAATGCTTCAAACTGATACCTCACACGACCCAATCGGATCACTATGGGTCCACCTAGACCCCAAAACGTCCACCTCGATCTGCCTGCCTACTGCGCATGCGTCATCGTCAGCGCATGCGCATGACCTCGCGACCATCGTGTTCTACAGCTCGAGACAGAAAAAAACAAGGTGCGACACCCTATAGTAAAATCCATTGGAAAAAAAGACCACCCCAATACTCCTACCTCAAATATGCATAGCCCTGAGATTAACATTGGAAGTCACTGGGGTCTTCTGTAGGGGGAGATAACTCTTGCTGGGTCGTTGCCTGACCGGGAGTGACGTCACAGGAAGTGACCCGAATCTGACCTGTGACCCGAAAGTGACGTCACAGGAAGTTACCTTTGACCCGGAAGTCACGTGTCCGGAAGTGACATCATCCTTGACGTCATCGCCACGTGACGTCATCACCCTCACCCTCAATGCTGAGGAATTTCAATCTCGAAACCAGAGCTATCCGGTCCTTAGTCCGGTACCCAGCTCCCATAATGCACCGGGAAACTCGTGAAGCATGATGGGAGTTGGGAACCCGACTATCCGGTCCTGTCCTCCCTACTAGGCTCTGGGACGGCGCTCAGCAGTACGATCGGTCATTGGATAGCACACAAAACCCTAGAATTTAGAACATAACGAGAGCGTATCTGTGGAGATTAAGCCAACGTCCCGACGTCATGGGTGTTTACGAGCGCGTCTGAAAGATGACGTAGCCTACCAGAACTCTTTAAGTTCAAGTTCAAGTTCAAGCTCAAGTTTATTGCACCAAACACCCGGTACAGGGCAGAGTACAAAACAAAACAAAGTAAAATGCTTACCCCAAATATAGGGTTAAGAACAAGAATACCAGTGAAGTCAGAAATACAGTTTTACGTTCCGTCATATCATAGGTATTCATAAATGTAGCTCTTTTATTGAGCTGACACTGTACTAGACTACAAGTATCTTATCTATAGCCTATACTGAACATAATATGTAGGCTACATATAGCCATGAACATTCAAACAGAATGCATACATTACTACATATATACATTGTATCATGGTAGTAGGTCAAGTCTCTTGTTGTACCAACTGTATAGGTTATCACCAATCAGGTTTATTTGAAGGCGATCATTATTGGTTAATAAATACACAAATTTACCATCCGGTGTCAAAGTACCAAAGACAATATTTGTCTCATTTATTTTGTCAAAAAGAATTTTTTTCTCAATATTGAAAATTTGGCACTGCATAACAAAGTGGAATTCGTCTTCTCTTATATTACATTTGGGGCATAAGCGTTGCTCCACAGGTGTGATTGGACGCGTATGTCTACCAATCTCAATTTTCAGTTTGTGATTACTGAGACGTAGTTTTGCTAGGAATGTTCTCACTTTGGTGTTACGAATCAGAAGCAGATATTCCTCTAACTTAATATTGTTTTTTAATATACGATATGTTCTCATTTTTTTACTTGATCCATCAGCATGGTCCTGCATAGATTGGTTGAATTGGTATTCAAAGTGAGAGTTTAGGGCTTGTATTATTTGTGATTGAGAGCATGATCTAGGCCTAACGTATCGTTGATATATTTAGTAAGTTTGTACAGCCAACCAGTTCGATGCTGACATAATTTGCGTTGTTCTTCTAAGGCATGATAAGTTAGCCTGTCTGGGTAACTGTTAATATAATCATAATATTTTATGGCCCTTACAGCAATGTCAAGCATCAATGGATATATCCCTAATTCTGCTCTAGCACCATTATTATTCGTTGTTCTATGAACCCCTAGAAGTCTTTTGCAGAATCTATATTCTGAATTTTTTCAGGATTTAAAGTGTCCGTGTTTTTTCTAAGTAGATAATCTGTCCCCCATACTTCCGAACCATACAATATAACTGGCTTTATTAAAGATTTGTATAAATGACAAGAAATATCTATTGGGATATTTCTATGTTCTAGATTGTTATGCAGGGCATAAGATGCACGTAATCCTTTATTTCCTAACATAGTGGTGCATTCATTAAAATTTCCAGTTCTGAAAAAAGTCACTCCAAGATATTGGTAACTGTCTGCAATTTCTAATTCTGTGTCATTTAATCGCCAGCTGTGATCTACACATTTAGGTCCTCTCTTGAATATAACAATTTTTGTTTTTTCAAAGTTTGCGTTTAGTTTATTAATTTGACAAAATATGTCTAGACTGTTTAGGCATCTTTGTAGTCCTTCAGGCGATTCGGACATTAACATAAGATCATCTGCAAATAGAAGATGTGATACATTGAATCCATTCAATTGAACGGGATCAGAATCCTGTGGTATAAAGTTTTTTATATTATCGATAAATATATTGAAGAGTGTTGGAGATATGCTACACCATTGAGCCTTTTAGATGCTGGATCATACTGACAAGAAGCAAAGGATATTCACCATTCTTGGTACTGGAAAAACAGTTTGGATATATCATTTTCTCACGTCATTATTTTATCACACGTGTAGATAATGGGTCACTCCTTCGTTAATCGGCTTGAAAAAATTTCCTCCTCGCACCGAGGGTTTTTTATGGCACGAACATTCAAGTCCAGTTTCACGGCCTGCCTGATGCGGCTACGCTTCGACCCGGCAGGCGAGCAAACTCGCCGTACTTTTCTTCGTACAACCCAGGGGCGGTTTTCATTCAACTAATGCACAAAACCTTGCAACCGACCTATTATTATTCACTCATTTTCTAATACACAGTATGCTCACGACCTTATTGGTCAATTATTTAATACCCCGTTTCACCTGAAATCTGCCTTCCAATTACAACAACAACGTCGTTGATCGCGAGCTTGAACAGATGGTACGCCAAACGCCTTGGGCTCGACTCAACTAGCTTTATGGCATCATAGGGGTTTCTGGAAAGACGCAATGAGTTCCTGCTTACCTTCAGACGGGGGTCCATCTTAATCATGTTCAGACAGTTGAAATGCAAAAACAGTCGCCATTGGGAATTTCAAGAAGAAGGGTGTACATGTATTTTCCTAATCATGAGTTACATGACATATTTTCATTTAGTCCTATGTGTTTTACATGTTGGAATGCCATACATTTTAATTGCCTTGATTAATTATAATTCACTCACTGTGGAAGTCCACAATAGGTATTTCCTTATTACAATTTACACATGACAAGTGTGTCATCTCTTGATGGTATTACATATGGAAGAGTGCCATATATTTTGTTTGACATGGGAATGTGCCATATGTTTTTATTGATGCACATATGGAGAGTGTGCCATATGTTGTGATTGTATTTACATATGGAGAGTGTGCCATATGTTGTGATTGTATTTACATATGGAGAGTGTGCCATATGATGTGATTGTATTTACATATGGAGAGTGTGCCATATGATGTGATTGTATTTACATATGGAGAGTGTGCCATATGATGTGATTGTATTTACATATGGAGAGTGTGCCATATGATGTTTTTGTTTTACATATGGAAGTGTGCCATATGATGTGATTGTATTTACATATGGAGAATGTGCCATATGATGTGATTGTATTTACATATGGAGAGTGTGCCATATGATGTGATTGTATTTACATATGGAGAGTGTGCCATATGATGTGATTGTATTTACATATGGAGAGTGTGCCATATGATGTGTTTGTATTTACATATGGAGAGTGTGCCATATGATGTTTTTGTTTTACATATGGAAGTGTGCCATATGATGTGATTGTATTTACATATGGAGAGTGTGCCATATGATGTGATTGTATTTACATGTGGAGAGTGCCATATGATGTGATTGTATTTACATATGGAGAGTGTGCCATATGATGTGATTGTATTTACATATGGAGAGTGTGCCATATGATGTGATTGTATTTACATATGGACAGTCTGCCATATGTTTTTGTTGATGCACATATGGAGAGTGCGCCATATGTTGCATTTATTTACATGTGGAGGTGTGCCACATGTTTTTAATCATCCACATATGGTGGTGTGCCAGATGTTTCGCTGAATTTACATGTCAAAGTGTGTCATGTTTTTAACAATTATGTATACAAGTAGTTTGCTCTCCTCCGTTTGCAATTTTGTTATTCCAGCTGCTCATGATGCCAAGATGATCTCATAAGCGGTTTGTCCCACCACGCCTAAGGGCCTCTTCACTGCCTAGATTCCAGGAAGGAGGCCAGTCCCACTGAGACCTCTACACATGTCAACCATGCAGGAGGCGAAATCTCTATCACCTTGACTGTCCAACAATCAAGTGGAAATTCCTGCACAGATTTACAACCTATAGTAACGCATTTGCTTTGTTCTTCGATTTCTAACAGCACAATCCTTTCCTACTGCCGCATACTGTATGTTTATCAATTTCTTATCCCTCCACAACAATTAATTACCCAGGTTTTCCCAGCCACTCCATTAGTGCTGGCAAATTATGTTGCATTCCTTTTAATTTTAATTTAGTCCACAAATAACCAATAACTTTCTCCTTCTGAAGGGTGTTAAAAATCTTAAATCTACACAGGATATTCGGATGCCCATTACTTTGCAATTCTTAAAAAACTGGTGAATTCAGTGGATAAGGTATCGCCTGCATATTTTCAAAAATCCATATGCAATGCCACGTTTCTGATTGCCTTTCCTCTGGGTTGGGGAATTCACGGTATCTCAAACTAACAAAATCGAACATGTCCTGCAGGTTAAAGACCTTGACTTTCAGGTCAATTCCACTCATGTTATCGGCCTAACATTCATTCTGAAACATTTCAAACACAGTGGCATGCACCCCATGACCATAAGTATTCCACGGTATCGGGACTCAACGTTATGTCCAGGGCAATTCCAGCGTGACTCGGGTTACATTCAGAGCCCCAAAAGCAAATTCATTTTGCTCATATTTTCATATAAATGGCATGTAACTCCCATCCTCCAGTTATTTACTTCAGGGTAGGACCTAACCAATTACACAACCAGTTGATTGTCTTAGTTCAAATTGTATTGTTGATGTACAAAAGCAAGAGCGTGGCATGATCCTTCGATCACTACAGTTCAAATGAGATTTCTCTTCAAAATAATTATGTGAGAGAATTTACCCAACTTTCATTAAACAAAGTACATAGCAAAATATATGTGCAGTATTGAACTTGATATATAATAGTGACAGGGAGATAATCAAAGAAGATAGCGTGACTCGGGTTACTGTGACTCCGGTTACTGTGACTCCGGTTACAGTTTGTCCGTGGCTGAATGTTGATGCAAAACTTTACTCAAAACAGAATTATGCAACACTTAACAATAAATGAACAATACTATATCATAATTCTAAATGTACTTGGGTAGAATACACAACTTTTTATCATGTTTATTCATGACTTCCAGACCACTATGGTTCAAATGAGATTTCTCTTCAAATTCATTATGTGAGAGAATTCATCAAACATTGATTAAACAAAGTACATCCATTGCAAAATATCTGTGCAATATTGAACTTGAAAAATAATAGCAACAGGAAGATAATTTATAGAAGACAGCGTAATTCAGGTTACCGTGACTCCGGTTACAGTTTGTCCGAATCTAATCTTGGACACAAAACTTTATTCAATACAGAATATGCAACACTAGTAATATATGAACAATGCTGTATGATAATTCTAAATGTGCTTGGATAGAATACACAGCTTTTTTATCATTTTATGTTTATTATTACCGTACCACCACATCACTGCAGTATCATGGTGTGGTCCACATTATGTGTAGTATTTTAAATGCTTCACAGGACTCAATCACTAAGACCAATTCAAAAGAAACACTTCAATGTGATGTATATGCAGATCAATAAACACATGAAGAACTTATGTAGACCTTTGTAAGCACATACATGTATTGCACACAAAGAATCAAAATGCAAATAGCAAACATGACAACCCAAACTAATACCAGTTCTTGAGAGGATTTGAATCTACTGTCCTCATTATCAATTGGTGTAGTTTATATCTTCTTTCGAAGACAAATGTACATGTCAACACAGAAAAGAGTTCAACAATCCAACTCTTAATGTCCAAGGTGCAGTGGTACATGTACCGCACATAACAAAATCCCAAATAAGCAGATCATGCACAAATGTGTATAGTCGTATTTGAAAGTCAAAAGAATCAAAATATAACTGATCAAGATTCCAACATCAATTGTGTATGATCAATACAAATGTAGTAGTTTAACATACAGCTGCAAAGTTAGTTATTTTCTTTACATTACATTTAACGAGATGCACATCACATGTGACTCTGGTTACAATTTTCAAAGTACTAGATTCTATTCAATATATATCAGTTGCTTTATCAGAAATGACTAAGGCATAAGCAAGACAAAGAAATTATGAAATATTTCTTTAATGCTCCTCACGGTTTTTTTTTATCAGTTTAGAAACAAATCATTTTTCCTGACTCGGGTTACATGATGTGACATGATAACATACAAATGTGTATGCTGCCAAGCTACCTAGATTTCTTTTTAAAAGTACTTGATTATTACAACGTATTGTGGAGAAAAGATAAAGATTTATTCAGTAAAGTAAGAGTAGACAGGATGACAAATCTATCCTCTGATGAACATAGAATTTTATGCTATTTTGTACGACATTTCATCAAAGTGGAATAAAACCCCCAAAATATTATTTCCAGTAACTTAGGAATATAAACTATGTTATAGGAAAAGAATTAGTTAGATATCAGTAATTGTCAATGACAGCTGTGTCAGTAGTATATAGTACGCTATCGGACGCCGGTTTCACCCGGATGTAACTCTGACGTCACAATTGTTTGACTGTAAGCGTGATTCTGATTGGTGGATGGGTATTTGGGATAAGATTGAGGGGGCGTGGCCTGTGTGGATGTGAGTGGGTGGGTTCAAAATGGCGGCTTATTGAGATGTGAGTGGGTGGGTTCAAAATGGCGGCCGCTTATTTTCTCTGCGACGTTGAAAGTCCGCCATTTTGAACCCACCCACTCACTCGGGTGCACTGATTTGACCTGGGATGTGAGTGGGTGGGTTTAAAATGGCGGCCTAGGGTGTTGTGTGTGTAAAATAAGGGTCCGCCATTTTGAACCCACCCACTCACCGGGGTCATTGAGTGAGATGTGAGTGGGTGGGTTCAAAATGGCGGCCGCTTATTTTTAATTTGACCTGGGATGTGAGTGGGTGGGTTTAAAATGGCGGCTTAGGGTGTTGTGTGTGTAAAATAAGGGTCCGCCATTTTGAACCCACCCACTCACATCCCAGGTCAAATCAAAAATAAGCGGCCGCCATTTTGAACCCACCCACTCACATCTCACTCAATGACCCCGGTGAGTGGGTGGGTTCAAAATGGCGGACCCTTATTTTACACACACAACACCCTAAGCCGCCATTTTAAACCCACCCACTCACATCCCAGGTCAAATGAAAGAGGTGGATAGAAAAACGTATAAAAGGAGTCCATTTTTAGGGAAAGGGGTGTATTCAATCTGACTTACCTGACTGACCTGTCTCCCTGCCTGCCTGCCTGCCTGCATCCCTGCCTTGCTTGCCTGCCTGCATTCTGCCTGTATGGAATGCATGTACTGACTTGGTTCTGGGGTTTTTCCATCACGGTTGTGCGCAGGTGTATGACGTCACTTCCGGTCTGCGTGAATCGGGTGTGACCTGGGACTATGGGATGCATGTACTGACTTGGTTCTGGGTATTTGTCATCACGGGGAGGTCACGTGATCAGTTCAAGGTCATATCCATTTTTTCCATCACGGTTGTGCGCAGGTGTATGACGTCACTTCCGGTCTGCGTGAATCGGGCGTGACCTGGGACTATGGGATGCATGTACTCACTTGGTTCTGGGTATTTGTCATCACGGGGAGGTCACGTGATCAGCTCAAGGTCATATCCATTTTTTATCGATATGTCAACCCCACACCCAGTCCATTAGATGCTCCTTCACCTCAGCTTCACTTTGATACCTCACTCGACCTGTGGTGTGAGTGAGTGCAAGAATGTATTCATCCGCGGTGATGCAGTCATGTCTGGCGGTGATTCGGTCTCGGGAAAAAGCTTCCTTGCCCAATGCCTACGGACTTTACCGAAGATACACGGACTTTAACGAAAAGACACGGACGTACACGAAAAGACGCGAAGGTGAACGCCATTGTGGGAAACCTCCAACAGACAGGTCAGTACATGCATTTCTATGTTGTTCACGCATAATAAAAGGATTGATCTGTAATCTGTGTTGTTGTTGTTGCTCCCTTTTTTTGGACTAACCCATCAGAATAGTACGTATCACGGACATTACCCGTAGAGCTACATCTGGTCTATAAAACATGTCCCTCTGGATCCCACACCTACATTTCTACAGAGCCATGGCGGAGATCAAGCCCCATGCGACTCGCATTTTACAGTATGCCACCGTGGTGAATTCATTCACGGGTTACCGAGCAGTGGTCCGGTCCATGTTTGCAGATGGCGACGACAGCGAGGGACGACGCCAGATCCTGAACGAGTTCACAGAAGCGGTCCTCCACAGAGTGCACTCGATGGAGAGGCGTGCCATCACTCACCACTACTGGACTATGACAGCCATCCTTGATGCTCGCGCTATGGACCAGGAGCGCTCACGCCGGAACCAGCGCCGGCTAGTTGGCCTCATACTAGTCTGTGCTCTATTCACCCTGGCGCTGTGGTATTGACACTATAAATACGAGGGATGAGACAGAGTGTGTGTCATTCTCCCTTCGACATTTAGAGGAAGCATGTCATCACTCCAAGCCATCCTGACGCTTACACCCAATGTGAAGTTATACGTGTATGATGCTAAAGTGACCCTGGTCGAAGATTGTGGAAATATTTGCTTTGAGCACGCTGAGACTCTATCGGATAGGGTGACACTAGAGCGTGATGGCTGGACTAAGTTTAAATGGGTGTTGAGCGGAGAGTTAGACGGACACCTGATCCACCTGGACAAGGCCAACTACGTATACCATACTGCGCTCTACCCACGGGTGGGACGCTACCAAGAGCCGGCTCGAAGTTTCCTCCTAACTCCCTCTCTGTGGTCGGCCTTGGAGAAAATAGGCCCTCTGGTGGACCAGTTATTTATACCCGACGATCGATCACCCCACCAATTGGCATGGGCTCATGCTATCGAACACGCACTAGATGAACCTAATGAAAAAAAGCGGATGGAGAAAATACTATATGTATAGAATGCGCAGAGGCTGGAATGACAGTGTCACCTGATGAAGCCACCCACACACACATGACGGGCCAGAACGATGAAGAAGAAGAAAAAATCCGTGATGAAGCCGCGGGGCCAATGGCTGAACCCCATGAACAACTACATGAACCCGGCGACGATGCCATTGATTACCCCGCTACACTCAGTCAGCCCAATGACATGACCACCTGATCCTTTGATCTCACGGGGTTCTCCCTATAAATACGAGAGACAGTGAAATCTGGTACCATTCACGTACTGGCCATGACGGAGCATATAGTACTGGCGTATTTCAGCTTGACCCCCGAGGTTTTCCTGCACGTGTATGCGGATAAGGTCGATATCATGGAGGAGGTGGTGGGAGACGCGGACCCTACACAACCGTGCCCGGCTCACATTCGTCTGTCCCGGGAGGGCTGGACCAAATTCAAACGGGTGTTGTCTGGTGAACTGGACGGCGACCTCATCCACTTGTGTCACGATGTGTACATCCGACGCGGCCCTTTCTTTGCTCAATTGGCTCAGCTAGATGGAGGTACAGTGCATTTTACCCTTCACCCTGATCTATGGTCTGCATTGGAAGATGCCGTGGTGGATGTTGATGAAGTGCTTATCAAGCGGTCATCAGACGAGTTGGACTGGTCATTGACCATGGCCACTGTGGAAGTCCACGAAGAAAATCAGAAAGAAACTCCGGCCCAAGATATACCCGTTATAAATAAACGATAGAGCCAGGGTCCATCATCATTTTGTCACCATGAAGCGCTGGGAGAAGATGTTGGATAACTTATACTACAGTCCCGACAGTCCGGCAGCCTATAGTGCATTGTCGGCTCTCTATCGAGCGGCCAAACCCCAGGGGATACAACGTGCCCAAGTCCGAGATTGGTTAAGAAGACAAGACACCTATACCTTACCTCGATCTGTCCGTCGCCATTTTCTACGGAACCGGGTCATCGTGGGAGGAATAGATGCCCAGTGGCAAGCGGATTTGGTCGATATGAGCGCCTTTGCCAAACACAGCGATGAGAATCGGTATATCTTGACGTGCATCGATATCCTATCCAAGTATGCGTGGGTGGTACCCATCCGGACGAAAACGGGAGCAAATCTCATAGCGGCGTTCAAAGACATCTTCAAGACCGGGCGCAAACCTTTGTATTTGCAAACCGACGAAGGCACGGAATTCCTCAACAGACCGTTCCAAGCCTTTCTCAAGAAACAGAAGGTGTTTTTCTTCCATACGTCCAACGAGACCAAGGCTTCCGTGGTGGAGAGGTTCAACAGGACATTCAAAGGCCGCATGTATAAATATTTCACCTATAAGGATACAAGGCGGTACATCGATGTTCTCCCGAAACTGGTGAGGGGTTACAATCGAGCCTATCATCGAAGTATAGAGAGAGCCCCCATTACCGTGACCCAACGCAATGAAGCCCAAGTCCGGCGTGTCTTGTACTCCAGGCCATCGCAGCGAACGATGAAGGCGGTGTACAAGGTCGGGGACCCTGTACGGATCAGTAAAGTCAAGGGCAAGTTCGAGAAAAGTTACTTGCCCAACTGGAGCGATGAGCACTTCCTGATTAAACGGCGCCTACCCGACAGCGGCGAGTCTATGAACTGGAAGATCTCCAAGGCGAAACGTTGCTGGGGACGTTTTACGACACGGAATTACAGCCTGTTGTAAAAACACAGCAAGATTACTACACGGTGGAGCAGATTTTGAAAACGGAACGTCTACGTGGCAAACTGTTTCATTTCGTAAAATGGCAAGGCTGGCCCAGTTCCTTCAATTCCTGGGTCACGGCCAACCAGGTGAAACGACTATAAAACCAGACACCACTGCCGTCCTCCTTCATTCCACATCCGACCACAGTGCTATGGACCAACAGCAGCTGCCTCTGAAGACAGCGTCTCGCAAAACGCGCAAAGCGCAAGTGGTCTTTGGGGTGATATTGCTAACCCTGCTGAGTGTGTTGTACGGAGGTGTGTTTTACGACGTAGCCTATGTCAGCACGTTACTTAACCAACTGAGAACACCAGGCACCAGCAAAACGGGTCTACAGAGAGCACCAGTCGTATCGAGCCCAGTCACCACCACCACCACCACCACACCCCGCGTACAAGCCACGTCGAGCTCTACACCTACACCAAGTACACCTACTACGTCTCAAGACCCACCGGATTTCATCCCTCACAGTGAACCGACAACGACGACGACCACCCACGTTGTACCCACCCCCAGCACCATCTCTGAACGTGAACAGACAACGACGACCGACGTTGTACCCACCACCACTCCAGTTCACTCGTACGAAATTTACAAGAGCGTGTTACCACGACAACGGATGCACCTCAAACCATGGACCCTCGGTGGCAGCATCCCTTCACTTGCGTCATCGCAGGACCGACGGGCTCCGGCAAAACGCACTTCGTCAGGAAGCTCCTTCAACACGCCGACAGCATGATCACTCCACCCATTGTCCGAGGAAGCGTATGCAGCAATGCCCCACATCACGTTCGTGGAAGGCCTACCCAACCTGGCCGATTTGGAACCCGACACCTTGGTGGTTCTGGATGATCTCATGGCGGAGACGGATGCACGGGTCACCCAACTCTCTACCAAAGGCAGCCATCATCGACGGCTCAGCATCATCTACATTGTGCAGAATCTGTTCAGTAAAAACAAAGAACATCGGAATATCAGCTTAAATGCCCACTACCTGGTGGTCTTCAAAAACCCGAGAGATACCACTCAACTGCTGCACCTGGCGAGACAGATGTTTCCCGGCCGCACACCGTTTGCGTTGGAAACCTTCAAAGATGCCACAACCCCTCAGCACGGGTATATGCTCTTCGACCTCAAGCAAGCCACTCCCGACCACCTTCGACTACGGACCGACATCTTTCCCGGAGAGACCCACCACGTGTACATGCAAAAATAATGTAAACACATCCACAGTGGCGCCCCCAGCTGGGGTCTGTGTGTTTGATGATGGGAATAATAAAAAGAATGAATACCACAGCAGGGTTGACTTTGTCTGTGAGGTGGATA
Organism: Hanleya hanleyi; assembly: GCA_036873755.1. Lineage (NCBI taxonomy): Eukaryota > Metazoa > Mollusca > Polyplacophora > Lepidopleurida > Hanleyidae > Hanleya > Hanleya hanleyi. Next base: position 168,983 of record JAVTVY010040580.1, on the reverse strand, counting down.
AAAAGGGCAGCGTTGTGGGTTCTAGCATTAGTTGTACAGGATGTCTGCGCGAGTACGGAAGCACGCTCCCACGCTCCGTGTATTGAAGACAGCCCCACCCGAGTTGGTCCGAACCATTGTACGCGGTGCGGACCCTGACCTTGTACGCTGTCTGTGCGAGATCGGGTACAACCTGTTAAAAGGCAACGTACCACTGACTCCGGCTCCGAAGACCAAGTTGGCCAAGCATAAGACAGGTCTCCGAACCCTAGTCCACAAGCGGGTCCCTCAAACACAAAAGAAAAAGGTGTTACAGAAAGGCGGCTTTCTCAGGGCCATCTTAGCACCGTTGGCCGCTTCCGTGTTGGGTCCAGTATTGGGTGGACTCTTCGGCCGACAATGAACCACACGAAAAAAATGGTCCTCGTCGAACCACGGTTCCTGCAAAACCTCCAATCACCCTACCCTGTCCCACCTACGGTGAAGACCATAAACAGCCTCGATGGAGAGATGCAACAGATCTTACAGAGACCGGGGTTAAGCGACAGTGAGAAAGTACAACGGTACAATGAGACGCTTCAACGGTACATGACGTTCATGGACCAATACAAACCCTGTCTACCCCAGCAACAGCAGCACCACCACCACCACCACCACCACCACGTGACAGACCGCTGACCTCAGCACCGCTCCAACAGCCGGGTCAGGTAGCCTCCACAGCCCCACAGTGGGTGGAAGACGAAGTGCTGAAGAGTGTACCTGCCTCGTTCAAGAAACAAGCTGGCCTGGTATTACAACGGATGAAACAGAATCCTAACATGACTTGGAATGATAAAAGGCGAACTCCTGGTACAGAATCAGGTGGTCCCCGGCACCCACATGACGGATTTAGTGAATGATCTGATGCGTCAACGCAGATCGCACACCGATCCTCGAGGATGGGAGGTCTTCGCTCACGGCTTGAAAGACATGCATGTACCACAGGAATTGGTGGGGAACCCCCACCGCTGGGACTTTATGCAGCAAACTCAGCAATCACCGAGTGGCCCACTACCTTCTTGGGAAGCCGAATGGGAACCGGAGTCACCCCCCAAAACACCACCACAACGGGCACTTTCTTTTCGCGCCTATAAAAAAACACCCTTGATCAAGACACCCCATATCTCCAGAGCCGTGACACGTAGCAAGTCACCGCGACGAACACGACGCCGCACACAACCGCCCAAGGCCTGGAAGACCTATTAAAACCAACAGCAGCAGCAGGACAGCTCAGTCGCCATGTTTTACCTGACCCTACCCAGTAACAGTTCGCTGGATGTGTTTCCTGACAACACCGTGGCCAAGTACGTCACCCAGTTACCGCAACCGTTACATTTACCTGGCCGGTGGGAATGTGCCCTCGTGGATGTCCAATACCCTTACTCGTGGTACAACGTGCGAGCCAATGAAGTGTGGTACGAGGTCACCTACGAAGGCAAAAACACCCGGCTCACCCTGCCCGAAGGCCAATACGATACCCCCAAAGAGTTCATGGGTGGGCTGTCAAGACTGATGCATGATAAGGCGCTACGGGGGTGACGGATAGTGCAACACGCCTGATAGCCTTGCGCTTCAAGAGAAACGTGTTCTTCGATGTCAACGTACACAACGACAAGGCACAGCTTACCGTCACCGATACCGTGAATGTGAAACTCAGTCCTACACTACAGCAAATGCTGGGTTTCGATCTACAGACGTTCGCTGGTCCCAACCAACACCATGGCGAGATGCCGATGGATATGAAGTCGGGTATGTACGGACTCTACGTCTACTCGGACGTGGTGGACAACCACATCGTGGGCGATATCAACACACCTCTGTTACGGGTGGTCCCCATTAAAAAGACGTATGGCGATCAAGTCACCCACAGTTTCAACCATATCATGTACCTGCCCGTACGACATACCGACATCAACACGATCACGGTGGATATAAGAGATGACACGGGACGAGCGGTGGCATTCGAACGAGGAAAAGTGGTGCTGACACTTCATTTTCGACAAGCACGTGCTCCCCACTTTGCATAATGAAAGTACCTTACGAGTGCGATGCACGCAGCTATGCCGACTATTATGCCCAACAGGCCGGGGGTGGCTTTCCGGTCTTTAGCGGTGCACGCATGCAACGAGGACATGGACTGGGGAACATACTCGGCAGCATTGTGAAAACGTTCCTGCCCTTGGTGACGCGTGGGGTGAAAGCAATCGGCAAACAAGCGGTACGCAGTGGACTGCAAGTGGCCGGTGATGTCTTGGGGGGTACGGCACCCCGACAAGCCTTGAAACGACGGGCCAAAGAAGCGGGAGGCGTCTTGGTGGCCAAAGCACAACGCACCGTAGGGAATAAAAGAGCTGCCCCACCGAGATCACGCACCAGTCGACGACCGACCCAGCGACGACGCACATCCAAGAAGACCCGGGATATCTTTTCTTAAAACATGGCCTTAATCCACGCCGAGTCCTGCCCTCCACCAACAGTGAATTTGATTTGTGGACCGTGCCGCCCACACAAACCAGTGTCGAACAAGGATTATGGGTGGAGCATCTCCCGCTCTCCAGCATCAACGAAACCGGGCCCATCGAGTTCACCATCAGTAATGCGGATACGGCCTATGTGGATTTAGCCCATACCTACTTGTATGTGAAAGCCAAGGTGGTCAATGGAGCTGGCACGAGACTCGCTGACCAAGCAACGGTGGGCCCGAGGAATCTCTGGCTGCACTCGATGTTTCAGCAGGTGGATATTTTCTCAGCGACAAACTCATCAGTGATTCCACCAACACGTACCCCTATCGAGCCTACATCGAGACACTGTTGTCGTATGGCCGAGAGGCTAAAAAATCTCAGCTGACAACCGCTTTATTCTACAGGGACACGGCCGAGCACATGGACACGGCGGACAATGGGGGATATGACAAACGGAAGGCTTTCACTGCGAACAGTGCCTCGGTGGATATGATGGGTCGACTGCATGCAGACATGTTCATGCAAGACCGGTACCTCTTGAACAAGATCCCCATCAAAATCCGACTGATACGGGCGCCTCCGACCTTCGCCTTGATGGCCACTAACGTAGAGGGGCATGTAGCGGACTATAAGATTGTCATCCAAGACGCAGTCCTGTATGTCCGAAAAGTGAAACCGAATCCAGCCGTTCAATTGGGACACATGAAAGCCTTGGAAACAAAACCAGCCCAGTACCCTATCCGACGTGTGCAAACCAAAGTGTTCTCTGTGCCTGCTGGAAATATGGGCGCCAACAAAGAAAACCTGTTCCTGGGGGAACTACCCAAGCGATTGATCCTGGCCTGTGTAGAAAATACCAGTTTCAGCGGAGCCTACCCAGAGAATCCGTTTGACTTTAAACATTTCGGCATCAATTTTGTGGCCCTGCATGTGGATGGACAACAGGTGCCAGCCACGGCCTTAACCCCGAACTTTGGGCGGAGGAATTTCATTCGAGCCTATCAGAGCCTGTTTACAGCCACCGGTCAAATAAACCAGGACGAAGGGAATATGATCAGTCGGGAGGACTACGCGAACGGATACACGTTGTTCTGTTTCGATCTGACCCCACCTTAGAGAACGACCATCAGCTGGCCCTGGCCAAGCAAGGCAACTTACGGTTGGAAATCCACTTTGCACGAGCCCTGGCGACCACCGTCAATGTGATCTGCTACGCCGAGTTTGACAACATCATTCAAGTGGACAAGGCGCGCAACGTCCTGTGTGACTTCTCCACCTAACATGGATACAGACCAGATAACCACCGTGCTGGAGAATGACCCAGAGACACGTAGGGTCTTTCAAGGGGTGTTCGCCCGAGATGTGTTTCCATTAGACCGTATGTATCCGGCTGCTTACGTTCTCAACACGGACCCGATGGATCGACCCGGTGAACACTGGGTGGCCGTGTACTTGACAGAAGAGCAGGGCGAATACTTTGACCCGTACGGCCTGCCACCCCTCCATCCCGATTTAACAGACTTCATGGATCAAGGCACAGAGACGTGGTGTTGGAACAGTCAAACGTTGCAAAGCCTGACCAGTGGCGTGTGCGGACAATATTGCTTGTTTTACCTGTACCATCGATGCCGGGGAAGACCCTTATCTACCATCGTACAGATGTTTGACGAGTACCCCCAGGCCGAGGACCGCGATGTACTCGTCTATGACTGGGCCGCCCATCATTTCAATGTACAAGCCCCGTTCTGGGCTTGAATTATTTCAATGTACATACGCCCGCTGTTCTGGGCTTCAGTTAATGACAAGCCCCTTGTTCTGGGCTTCAGTTAATGACAAGCCCCTTGTTCTGGGCTTCAGTTAATGACAAGCCCCTTGTTCTGGGCTTGAGTTTTCACGTGGTTGTTCTCACGTTGTTGTTGTTCAATGAATAAAAAAATGAGATCTCACCAAAAAACCCTGTCTTGTGTGTTTTATTCCTGATGCATTAATGCCCAATGCGGAGATTCAGTCAAACTGAAATCAGTGGTGTAGGATGGGACCAAAATGTAACCCATCAAGTTTAGAATGCAAGAGCACTATAGTAAAAATAGAGAGCCAATGAAATCAGCCCACAGACCAAGTACGTGTTTTTGGTCTAGGTTTGGAGCGGGCATTTCATTGAGGTACGTGTATACGGTGAGTGAAGAGACTCGTCCAACACGTATCGATTATGACTATCAGTGCTAGGTAACCCATCAAGGTTAGAATGCAAGAGCACTATAGTAAAAATAGAGAGCCAATGAAATCAGCCTACAGACCAAGTACGTGTTTTTTGGTCTAGGTTTGGAGCGGGCATTTCATTGAGGTACGTGTATACGGTGAGTGAAGAGACTCGTCCAACACGTATAGATTATGACTATAAGTTCTATTAGCCAATCAGTGGCCTAGAATGGAGCCAAAGGTAACCCATCCATGTCCAGAAAAACATTACCCGGGTGTACAAGAACCCAGATGTAGGCGCGGACGTCAGCGAAAGCACACCGTGAATACCCCAATTCGATTGGCTGATTGTTCGATCGCTGATTGGTTCTTTTTCTCGACCGCTGATTGGCTCTTTTTCTCGGCCGCTGATTGGTCCACATGGAACTGCCCATCTTTCCCAGGTTCATCTAGAATCCCCCTTTTTGTGCTCAAGCTCTGACTATAGCGATACCGCAACATTGTCTCATTGGACATTGGACCGTCTGACCTGGAGGTGACCCTTTGACCTTTTGACCCGCGTCCGCGCGCGCGCGCGCACTGCCGGGGATGACGCGGGATGACGCGCGCGCGCACTGCCGGGGATGACGCGGGATGACGCGCGCGCGCGCTGCGGGGCGCTGGGGCGGGAAAACACCCCGGCGGTTGAACATTGCAACTCTTGTATGTTTGGAGGTAGTGTTTAGTGAAAACCCGGAAGTGACGTGACAACCCACGTCACCTGCGTATATACTCCTGTAAAATAGAGCCGATTTTATTTCTTTGGAAGGGACAAGGTGAATTGCGCTTTTTATACTACTAAACTGTGATGTAGATTACATCTTACATAGGCCTTAAGGCCGTGATATGCATATGAAGTATTCTGGGGCATGGTCAATACTTTCCAATTTTCCCTTCGTCTACTACTCGCCGATTTTTTTGATTTTTTTATTATTTATTTATTTATTTATTTATTTATTTCCTCGAGAGCTTTAAAAATAAGACCTCACTCTACCCCATCGGGCCACTAGTGCTCCAACATGTCCACCCCGTATGGATTGATACATACCAATATCCCAGTATATGAGTGTATATGGGTCTATGTGGATCTATATGGATCTATATACAAGCCTACGCGGTACTTTCAAATTTTTTTCCATCGTATTCTACATGATCAACCTCATAGCTCATAGTAAAAGCCATAAAAAACCCGATCACCCCTATACCCATTCAGGCTAAATATAGCGGACATGATCTTCGAATTGGTCTAGTCCGAGTTGTCTCCCTTGCACCAAAGCGTATAGTTGGCGCTGTGGTTTGAACGACTTTATTATCCGGGGAAATTTTGGTGTTCAGTAGCCATTTTGTGTTTTCTGAGCGGGAGAACATTCTCTGTTGCAGTGTATAACGGAACTTTGTTCCATTTCGGTGTCCGCTGAGATGAATAATGTGATCTGCATCATGCATCGCCTGCATGTCACACGTAGACTGAAATCGAGGGAGTGTGCTGTGTTCCAGCGGACGCATCAATTTGTGTGATATCCGACAGGAAACGTGAAAATTGATATTCTTTCACAGATTTCGAAGTGTATAGGCCTACAGTTCTGGTGAGAATGAACGCAGCCTTTATGATCAGCGATTGAACGATAATGTAGACCACCGAACAGGTTTTGTGGAATCAACATTCTGTAACGACTGGAGGGATTTTATCGGACATGTGCAGTACGGAACGCTTATCGTGGCAGTCCGTATAATTTGTCAATTTTTGTGTTTGGCACCACAACAGTGAAAGCTGATGGATGAAATTCTACTCCACGGGAACGGTAACGAATGAATGGAATATCTTACCAAACTCTCAGGTAGGATGTGGGTTTCAGGAGTTCACCGGGTGTGACAATTTCTTTATAATGATTTGTGATAAAAGCGGGTAAAACCTAATGTCAAAATCTCCTTGAAGGTCACGGAGATGTCGATTTATTGCTGATCAGCTGATTTCCAGGACAGACAGACATTATTTCGGCTCTTTTCTCTTCGAAATTCTTGTAATTTGCTCAATACAAATAAATATTTAAATTGACTCTGAGTTTTCTGTTGGCATTATTTCAGCAATATTATGCACTAAAATCTGATGATTCGAAATAAAACTAGGAAATTTTAATGCTTGGGCAATGGTAACACAGCACTATACAGTGGGCCTTCTTTGTCTTTATCTTGTGGTTTCAACATATTTTCTAATATGCAGTCTATATATTGTCAAAACATTGATAGACGTCTGGAGTAACATCCGGTGTAGCTGCAAGGGCGAAGAAATTATCCACCATAAAGTTCGTGTACGATAGAATGAAAACACCAGGTACCTTTGGAAATAAAATTGATTTTCTTGGCTAAACAAATACGTGTAGACTATGGATTACAGTGTTATCATAATTCCGTGAAAATTGAAACGGATTTATCGGAAAAAATAGGAAATTTTTATGCTTAAGTAACACAGCAAAAAAACACTGTGGGCAAGCCTATTGTTGCACTAACTGACACTGGCCGCCATGACCCCGGTGAGTGGGTGGGTTCAAAATGGCGGACCCTTATTTTACACACACAACACCCTAAGCCGCCATTTTAAACCCACCCACTCACATCCCAGGTCAAATCAGTGCACCCGAGTGAGTGGGTGGGTTCAAAATGGCGGACTTTCAACGTCGCAGAGAAAATAAGCGGCCGCCATTTTGAACCCACCCACTATAACGACAAGTTTTCAGCAGGAGATTGAAGACGAAGCCACGTTAATACGCAGTACAGAAGAGCTGGCACAACTCCGGCGAGCTGTAATTGCAGAAGAAGATGGCCGATTGCAACGACAATAAAGTCAAGATCATTTATGCATATGTCAGGAGTGCTGGGTGACGCTCACGTGTGTTGGCGATACGTGTCATTGCGTTGAGGCTGGAGAAAACCATCTCAAAGTGAAGTGTGCCATATGTAGAAAACATGTGGGGGGCATCAAAAGAATATACCGCGCCTAAGTGTGTCGTGTGACACTATCAACGGCCCTTTTCAGGGCCAACCCATCTTTCCGGAAGTGGAAACTTCTTTTCTTAAGCACACCAAATAACACCAGCTCCCATCATGCTTTTCCCCCAAAAAAATCAAAAAAAAAATTTTTTTTACTATTTTTTTCAAATTATTGAAAAAAAGGGGAAACATTGCAGTGGGGGGACATGGGGAGGGGGGGAGGGAAATGGAATAGCCAAAAATTTTTTTTTATCATTGAATAAAAAAGAAAAAAAAGATTCATGGAGCCAAAAAAAATCTTTTTCATTTTATATGTTTTTTTAACAATTAAATATTGAAATTAAGAAAGGGGAGGGGTGAATTGGAGGGGGGACAGGGGAGTAAGCAAGGTGGATGGAATAGCCCCCATTTTTTCTTTAATAATGAACCCATGGGGTCGAGTGAGGTATCAAATTGAAGGTGAAGTGAAGGGGCATGTAATGGGTTGGGTATGGATTGAACTATGGGCATTTTGCGCATGCGCGGTAGCCGAAAGGTATGAAAATAGACGTTTTTGGAGGTAGGAGATAGCCAAAAAAAAATTTTTAAAATGGACCAATGGGGTCGAGTGAGGTATCAAATTGAAGGTAAAGTGACGGAGCATCTAATGGGGTGGGTATGGGATTGAACTATCAGCCTTCTGCGCATGCGCGGCGGCCGAAGGGTGTGAAAATAGCCTTTTTGGGGTTAGAGGCGTCCCTAATGGTCCAATCGGGTCGAGTGAGGTATCAAAGTGAAGGTGACGTGAAGGAGCATCTGATAGGACTGGGTGTGGGCTTGAATTAGGGTGATTCTGCGCATGCGCGAAGGCCGAAGGCTATGAAAATAGCCTTTTTTGGAGCTAGGGGAGCCCCTAATGGTCTAATGGGGACGAGTGAGGTATCAAAGTGAAGCTGAGGTGAAGGAGCATCTAATGGACTGGGTGTGGGGTTGACATATCGATAAAAAATGGATATGACCTTGAACTGATCACGTGACCTCCCCGTGATGACAAATACCCAGAACCAAGTGAGTACATGCATCCCATAGTCCCAGGTCACGCCCGATTCACGCAGACCGGAAGTGACGTCATACACCTGCGCACAACCGTGATGGAAAAAAATGGATATGACCTTGAACTGATCACGTGACCTCCCCGTGATGACAAATACCCAGAACCAAGTCAGTACATGCATCCCATAGTCCCAGGTCACACCCGATTCACGCAGACCGGAAGTGACGTCATACACCTGCGCACAACCGTGATGGAAAAAACCCAGAACCAAGTCAGTACATGCATTCCATACAGGCAGAATGCAGGCAGGCAAGCAAGGCAGGGATGCAGGCAGGCAGGCAGGCAGGGAGACAGGTCAGGTCAGGTAAGTCAGATTGAATACACCCCTTTCCCTAAAAATGGACTCCTTTTATACGTTTTTCTATCCACCTCTTTCATTTGACCTGGGATGTGAGTGGGTGGGTTTAAAATGGCGGCTTAGGGTGTTGTGTGTGTAAAATAAGGGTCCGCCATTTTGAACCCACCCACTCACCGGGGTCATTGAGTGAGATGTGAGTGGGTGGGTTCAAAATGGCGGCCGCTTATTTTTGATTTGACCTGGGATGTGAGTGGGTGGGTTCAAAATGGCGGACCCTTATTTTACACACACAACACCCTAAGCCGCCATTTTAAACCCACCCACTCACATCCCAGGTCAAATCAAAAATAAGCGGCCGCCATTTTGAACCCACCCACTCACATCTCACTCAATGACCCCGGTGAGTGGGTGGGTTCAAAATGGCGGACCCTTATTTTACACACACAACACCCTAAGCCGCCATTTTAAACCCAAGACTTTCAACGTCGCAGAGAAAATAAGCGGCCGCCATTTTGAACCCACCCACTCACATCTCAATAAGCCGCCATTTTGAACCCACCCACTCACATCCACACAGGCCACGCCCCCTCAATCTTATCCCAAATACCCATCCACCAATCAGAATCACGCTTACAGTCAAACAATTGTGACGTCAGAGTTACATCCGGGTGAAACCGGCGTCCGATAGCGTACTATATACTACTCCCACCCTAGAATCGTACTCAGGGTGAGTGAATATCATTTAACGTCGCTTTCAGCACTATTTCAGTCATATCGCGACTTTTGGTTCCTATTCCTTTTCACAGGCATATTCTCACCATGACCTGAAGTGTGCACAACGACATTCCAGGTTAATCGGGTTCCTCCGATATATAACGCTAAATCACGACTGTAAATGTGAACCGTCTTAGGCCATTGCCTATTAATTTGCATGTTAATCGAGTTGTCTCCCTTCATACCAAGAACTTTCTGCAACAAAGTTTGCGCGCGCAACACCGGAAGTGGAGCCCGATTGTAAACATTGGCAACCCATGTATATCACGACTACTATAAAAATATTATTCAGGGACTCTTAGGAACGGGGGATATAAATGGGAACCTCAGAACAAGGTACCGACGTCACTTGTTCGCCTTCTTCAAGGGAGAGCGACAAGCACTTGTTGTGCCTACGTCACGCACGAACCCACTGGAAAGAAACGGATCCCCTGCTGCATCCACAAGAGGATGTTGATCGCGCCCCTGGTGACAAATTGTAGGTTGACAAAAGAACTCTAATCCAGGGGAGTTAATCTTTCTCGACCTCGGCGAAGAATAAAATAATATTACGTGTAATACATATGCAGGCCTGGGCCAACGGGATCAGGAACCAAAAACAATAGAAAACTAAATAAACTCTTAAAAATGTATGTCTCTATTTCAGTGCCAGATTCTATCATACTTTATGATGACAGATGGTTCGTACTCTCTCTGATATTGTCAGATCACCATCGGCCATTAATTCGAAATAGTACGCTGGCCATTTTCATCGAGTGGGAAATTTCCGAAAATTCAACAGCAAAGAATCAATGGAAGTAAAATCTGAGTTTCCTGTGTTATTCAGCTGACCTTGACTTACCTTGACTTATTCTAAGTAGTAAACTGAGGTGACTTTGTTCCAGCCATCGTTCCACGATCCCGCCCCTTGCTTCACCAACAAATGCAGAAGCAGACGCTCACAAAAAAAACACACGTGAACTTATTAGCCAATCAGAATATCGATATACAGAGGGCGCTGTTAATTTGCCCGCGAATATGACTGACAATTTTGACATGTTTAGCTGAAATATGTCTTCATCATCCGCTTGTCAGCATTAGTCGTGTTTAACAGCTCCACGTCAGAGGTTTATTCAACACGTTTAAAAGCTAAACGGGTCTCAAAATCACCTCCACTGGCATTTAACTTGTTGAAAATTGTGCACTCTAGGTCTTCAAACGGGACTGAAACATGTAGTAATCTAAACCTGTTTAGCTATTTAGACGGATATAGCTCCATGTGTTTAGCCATGAAACACAATGAAGCTAAATACGTTTAGCGAAATGACACTATAAAACACGTTGATGTGTAAAACGTGTTTAACATATGTTTAAAAGCTCCACGCCGACTTTACAGTGTATGCGATTCAATCACCATTGTGATATGTATTTAATATAAATATGAAATCACTGACACGAATATTCTTATAATCAATAAAATTAACTTGATGGTGATTTTTTTAACTTATTCACATCCCAATAGTTTAAAAACTGTACCAAAACATGAATGGATATCCTTTCCTAATATGTGTTTTACTATAACAAAATATACATATTTAATTACACTATTTTTCACCTTATTTAACCTAGAAATTCTCGGCTGGAGGGCTAAGCCGTTATGGGTTGTCGCCATGCGCCCATTCACACATCTATCAAGTCTGAGCCATAATCATTCTGATAACGCAATCAACGACGAACTCAAATCCACTTATGACCTATACCCGGTATTTACAAAAACAAGATATTGCGACTATCATCCTGTATTGTTTATACCAAGTTGCATGAATATATGAGGAAATTAGCGAACGTATGAAGGGAATGACTGAACATTAACACATTGTCGGCTCACACGATTATTAAATAAACATGTAATTTTGTCATTTACGCTTCGCCAGAGTAAATCTGAGCGCGGGCGTCACAGGAAGCATGGTACAGGTATGTGTATAGATATTTCCAGCATACGCCCTACTTCGGCTTGTAGGAGACTATAGATCGTGAATCATATATATTATCCGATTATCTTACGCATTTATACAGTATAGTAATATATGTTTTCCATCGACAAATCCGCAACTAACATTAAATGTAGTTCCCAGTTCGCGGATAGAGCGGCGTACGAGGGCAACACGGCCTATGTGTCAGATATCACTCCGCCTCACGATTCTCTCGCACCTTGAAAAAACCCCGATTCCCTCGCGATTGAAGATTCGCGATCAAGAACGGATGGGGTTTTTTTTCAGAAAAGGCTCAATCGTTTTTTCTCATTTTTTTTCTCGATATCCTCGCGACTGATTCACGAATGATCGTTTTTCAATCGAGAAAATTGAAGAAAAATCGAGACTGAGAAAAAACGAATAATGGAAGCGATCCCTTACAAGATGTTCGACCTAACTCACACAGAACAGCCGCATTAGCGGCTCTAGAGTGAACCCCCAAAACACTTTTGCAAAATTTAAGGTGAATTTTCTCTATCTCATTAACATTTCGTGTAGTGGATTGAATATCCTCCCAACAGTGGTTGGTATAACTGACCTACACTTCGGAACAATAACGAATTATGGGCTGTATGAGTGTATCAAATAATTTACCGGCAAGTTCTGGTTTTAGTTCTAGGATATCCGTGCCTTGCCTCATGGCAAACATGGCTTTGATTCCTCTAGAGGCTAGATTAATGATACTCTGGTTAAACTGACCGTTATCATGAAGAATTAACCCCAAGTAATTCACACACTCCACTTGAACTTTGTTTATATGGAAGTAATGATTCATACATTTGCTTTGTTCAAAAGTAACTACTTTCGTCTTGTCTACATTAACTGACAATCCCCATTCATCAACAAAGGTTCCTAATTTATATCTAACTTCCTCTGTAAATCTCCCTTGTTTAAAGACAGTAAAACAATGTCGTCGGCATATACCAGACTGTGAACCTTTTCATTCCATAACATCGGTGACCCCTCAGTGTCAAAGTCGGATAGCAGATCATTAATAAATATACTGAATAGTAGAGGACTCAATACATTACCCTGGTGTACACCTTTAGATACTGGAAAACTCCCGGATAGGCATGTTTTAGTCCTAACTTGGGACGGCTGTGAAGGTACATGCTTTTTATTATGTTATAGATTTGGCCAGTTATTCCGCATTGCTGTAGCTTGAGAAATAAAGCATCATGCCACACCGAATCAAATGCTTCTTTCAAGTCTACGAAGCATGCATATAGTTTTTGTCTCTTTTTTTCGTGTATTTATCGATGAGCGTTTTCATTACAAATATGTGGTCGGAAGTTCTTGATCCCTTTTTGAAACCTATTTGTGAGGTACAGATTATTTTTTTTGCTTTCAAGAAGGTCGGTAAGTCTACTGTTGAGAATGAGGCAGAATAACTTCCCCATGCAGCTATTCAGATTTATACCTCTGTAATAATTAAGATCAAGGAGATTACCACTCTTATGTATAGAGACGATCATTGCCTGAGTCCAGGTTTTAGGGAAGCGTCCGGAATGAAATATTTTATTGAATAATAAAAGCAATAGGTCTTCGATACAGGGGGAAGCTGCCTTAATCATTTCATTGATTATACTATCTTTTCCACCAGATCTGTTGTTTTTTTTATATATTTAATGGCTTCCCTAATGTCATGAATTGTGATTGACCTATCTAGAGAACATGATTGGTCCATTTTTCCCCGGTCTCTCAATTCATCTTTAACATCTTTCACCCTAGATTTATCCATTTTCACTTCCTGTGATTCATTCATGTTCTTGTAGTGATCAAACCAATCACCCAGATCAATTTGTTCAATCTTGGAACTATGTAGTAGTTTTTTCTTTCAACTTTTTTAGAATATCCCATACTGCATTGGGGTCAGTTGAAGATGCATTGTTAAGCTCATCTAAAAGTTTTTGTCGGTATGAACGTCTACATCTTCGTGTTCTCGTTCGATATTCACGTTTTTTACGAAAAAATTTCTCCTTGATATCTGGATTTTGTTCATTCCTATTATATGCATTATTACATTTCTTCATTTCCTTATGCAGAGTTCTGCATTCTTTATCGTACCATGGTTTATCGAAGTGATTGCATTTATTTGTCTTTGGATTCGTCTTGTCCAGGCTGTTGTCAGCTGCCTTAGCTAAATACTCCCCCAGTAGATCAACACACTTATCCATATTTGTATCGGAGACTTCTAGCTCATGTATTATAGTTTTGGTGTAGTGGGCAGATAGTGCCACAATCTGATCAGTAAACAGATCATTTCGCAGGCCCTCCCATATATATTTAGGGGGCAGGGTTTATGATTCTGCCCAAGGTTTGTGTACATTCCTTTGAATGTACTTCCATATACCAGTCCGAAGCTGTACAGATACAAGTTTATGATCGGATAAGTATAATAAAGGGTAAACATTCAGGTTAATTATAGAGGAAACCAGGTTGGAGTTAGTAATGACATAATCGACAACGCTACAACCGCGCGAATTAATACATGTAAATTCCCCAAATAGGTCACCCATAGATCTCCCATTTAAAATTCTACAACCGCTATACTAGAACCACATTGTCTTTGGAGTTTCTTTGGAGTTTCTACGGGGGAGTGTGTCCTTAACATAAAACTAAAACATAGAACATATGGAGAGTGGCCCTTCCATGACTGGGGTGAGGTACCGATAAGGGTGTGTGGCAGAAGTCGGTGAATTATTGGTGAATTTCCGCCCATTTGTTCTCAAGTGTAAAAGGATAAAATTCCCATGAGAGTTGACATGTTCTCATGCTTCTCGTTAAGACAAATGTCCGTTCTTAGTAGAAAATCAGGAGAAAATGTAAAAGCAGAATAGATAAAAACCGGAAATTTCCACTCATTGGACATTATTTTCTTTTACACCGGAACGAAACACTGGTAAAAAATTTCGTGACTTTGCTAAAGTCATCTTAGATACATATGGGATAAGGTTATGTGCAAAAAAAAAAAAAATGTCGCCCATTATATTTTTAGACATCTTTCTTCCCTCTGAATTATCAGACTGAAACTAACATCTCCAGAACATTGTTTCATCCCAACTTAGAAGATTTATACGCTAATTTTCTACACCGTTTATACATCGTTGTAAAATAGAAGAAACCCCAGAGAAAAAGTTTCTTGTAGAATGAATGACGTTAGTGTGCTTAAATTAACCAATTCAAACAATTCAAGTTTTTCTCCAGTCATGCCGTGTGAATCGCTGATGACGAAAAGTACCACACTGGTAGTATCGCATAAGATGTTTGACGTTCTGTTTCGTAAAATAAGTCCTTGATCAGCATAATAAACCCCTTGTATATGTCAGGATTCTCTAAGTACAGCTGTAGATGGACGCTTACCTCCTTCAGATTTCTTCACTTTTTAATCAACAATGTATAGTCAGTCAGGAGGTGAATCTTCGTTACTTTTCGCGCCAACGATTAGACCATATCAGCAGCCAGCCTTCGTCTACGATGAAACGATATTTGCACTATAAGCATTTGCCGTGGGTCTTCGCTAGGCGCCGCTTTTGAGATCACAGAAGAGCCTCAACCTGTAACCATCTGGGTCATCTATACGCGGTAAGACTGACCCTGGGATCGTGTGTATCCATTGTCAGCCTACTTTCGGCAACTGTAAGAGGGAATTTTCAGAAATCAATACCACGTGACTTCGTCAGCCAATCAGCTAAAGTCTACCGGACGTAACCCCAACGTAACCCGCCATTTTCGAGTCATGTGCTGCCCTACTTGTTCAAATTACAGATCTATAACGCTTCTTGGCTGATACGAAAGTTATTCATACCTATATGTTTGTAAGCCCAGGCAATGTCTGTTTCCGAAGTGGTATGGGAACCTGTAATTTATCAGATTTCTCCAGTCTGTTCTCCGCCGGATGAAGGCCGAACAGAATCCGGTACAGTACCGGATATCGCTCCACGATAATGGAGACACACGATTCGCAAGCCATCTTTAATATGGATGGCGAAGTGTACGCAAATGAGAAGAGCCTGCCTGTGAACTGACACGTGACTTCCGCTGTGCCTCGTATGAATTCACTTGGCAAATCTATAACCCACGACAATATTTTGAACCGGTGATAGCTGGCATAGTTTTATAAATATAATAATTTATGTACTATATTTTCCAAGTTTTCAAAGAAAGTGTCATTATGCTTAGAATAATGTATAATTTAGTAAATATTACAGGAAAATATTCCAGCTGTCACCAGTTCAAAATATCGTTCTGGATCAACAGATAGAGCAACAACTTTAAAAGAAAATCATATGGATTAATAATACCGATTAGCGATACAGATTTGATATTTTTGGAGCATCATGATGTCTGTATTATTGAACACTGCTGACCGCTTTTCTCTTGCATACTATAATTATTATTTTTTGTTTAGTTTGGTGCTAATGCTGTTACATGAAATAAGTCTTTGGGTTATGGATGAGGAGATTCTTTGATGGACGACGACTGAATTATGAGTGACGGATCAAACGCTGGCAATTTGTACGAACAACAGCAGAGGTCACGTGTCAGTGCACAGTCCGGCTCTTCTTTTTTTAATCTCTTCAGCGACGCCTAGAGTGTACACGCGCTAATAAATATATTGCTAATTTCGGACCCCCGCGTCGTTAATCGAGCACGAAACTCATAGCAGGCATGCAATCAATTATATATAATTACAAGCTACATATAATATAGTTTTTAGACTCATACGGGGTATAATACTGCAAACATTGAGCTTCCTCACGTGAACGCAGTTTAATGCACGAGCCTCTGCCTTCTTGCCGGGGTCTTTATCAAGTCAACATAAAATAATTTGAAGTTTATCACATACAAATGTCGAATATATTGATAACTTTAAAACCCAATAGAATTTGTTTAACAAAGCAATGTAAGCCCTCCGAAGATTGACAAGCAATTCATTTTGACCCAACATTGAGTCAAGATGAATTTCTTATTATTCTTCCGAGTGCTTTCCTCGCGTTATAGTGAGGTGGCTTAGGGCCATATTTTGGGAAGATCGTGACACGCTGGACCAAAGCACCAAACTTGGCACACCCATCACTTGAGACAAAAAGAACAATATTAGAAGGGATGCCCGTTGCGCTGGGCTCTGTGGTGCCCTCTGACCCCCAAAAGGGCATCTGAGGGGCAATATTGTTAATTTTATTCAAATAATAGTTAGCCTCCTAACAGCTTCGTTATTTTTATTATTCTTAACGCTGGGAAGCTGAAACTTGCCACACTGTATCACTGGTTCAAGCGCTACCAGAAAATGTCACAAAATCCAAGATGGCGGCCATGATGACATCATTTTCCAAAAATAAGCCATTTTGTGACGATTTTTCGAGCGTATTTATCCTTTTGTTTTTGTTTGCGCAATTTTCTTCGCTGAAACTGCCTGGTTAATTAGTAAATAATCATTTATTCGAGAATAAAATTACTTTTGAGTACTTTTACGAAAACAAAACACATTAATTTTGAAGGAATACGAAGAAAATAGAACTTTCCAGTTACACCCTAATGTCATCCATTCTTAATTTACTTATGATGCTCTGCTCCGAATATTATTCTACAGGCTCAAAATAACTTCAATATCATAAGCTATAACTGCGTTAAGTTACAGCTCTCAACATTTCTTCATTTTGGTGCACCTAAACCAATTAGGTTTATATAATCGCCTGTGTAAAAGGAAACAATCGCCCCTTATCCATGTAAAACTTGACAATTCAGCTTTCCATCTCGTAACATGGAAAAAAAGATAGAAATGCTCAAGGCTGGCCAGGTTAGATTTTTTTCGATGTTCATCCATTAACATTTGTTTGAACTGATCTGTCATCAAAGCTCCCGAGCTAGCGTATCTAATGCCGCTTAAGGTTACTGTATCGGGTCCCAGTTGCGTACGTGAACGTAACACAATTTTGCTTAATTACGGGACAATGCTTTTATGTATCCATACAAACTATACATTTTCTGAAAGCCCTTGATTCAAGGAATTTAAATAATAACTTTCTCGAATTTATTACAAGAATCGATTTATTTAAAGATAAATAATGTCATTTAGGAAAGTATAGTCCTCAAAATCACGCGCTAATAACTCTCTCAGTTTTCATCAAACAAACAAACTTTTCGGAATAATGAACTTTACCATTTGAATAAAAATAGGTTGACTCAGTTTTTTTAGTTAGGGCCAAGAAGTTGTTTTATCGTCGTGCAAAGTTGAAAGATTGAAAAAAATCTACAAAAACTCGAGCCCTCTCAACTAAGTCATAAATAATTCATGAACAGGACCGAACTTATCAAATTGGAGGCAACCGTTCGAAGATCGACATGATGGGAATATTGTGTCCAAAGTTCATGTTTGTACATCAAATAACAAGAGAGAAATTAGAACGGGAAAAAACACTTTTTGGCGAAAAACTATACGGAGAAAACGGCCAAAAACCAATCAGCACTGTGTTCGACCGCTTGAGCCACGCTAATCCCCCGTCATGTTTTTTTACTACAATGCACTAATTTTCATAATTTCTTATTCCCCCAAAAGTTTGACTTTGTACTCTGGTATAAGACCAAAAAAAATCGAGATTTTGAAGCTTCGACCCGATAGAGTAACCTTAAGCCGGTGCTAGGGGCTGTGTGGATACTTCATAATCTCCACATGAACCGCTACAATAAAAACGCGGCTGAGATACTATGGCTACGTCCGAGAATCCACCGTATTCTCGGGTCTGCATGTTTGGTGAGAAGCTTTCCTGTTGAGTCATATGGTTGCTTTTTAGTCGCCAGACGTCGTCAATTTCTCCCACCTCTTGGTTATCTCTCCAATTTCAATCTTTCTACTTTCAAGAGAGATGGATAGCTGAATTAACAAGTGTTACACGGGCCTGGGACTCTACGCGTCTAGTTCTACGCGTCTCTGTGTGTTCATTTGTGGCCGCCGTATATAACCACAGTTTTGGACGGGATGGTTCGAAACTTCATCTGAAGAGTGTGAGGGTTAACCTAAAAAGAAAAATCCCCAAAAGGGCATCTTACGCCTGTTGAAGGCCGGGATTTTTTCTGGAAGGCCGTGAAATTACGTCGGGATAGCGAAAAGAGCTATATGGTCAGGACTCTAACACCAAGAAGAAATCAAAAGGTGAGGATCGGGAACATGCAACATACAATTTACATGTTATAGCACTGGCCTATATATTGCCATTGAATGGCCACAGCTTTGGTCGAATGTTCATGGAACTTCTTCCCTTATATGTGTTGTAATTTGTCAGAATAGCTGTGGGATTACCAATGGTGAAAATAGGGTCCCGCAATCTGTTTTTTAGTGAATAGGCTGTCAAACATTTTCAGGATAGCTAAAGGGATCTGAGAGAGTGAATAGACACAGGAAAGGGATCGGAAAGTGCATTTAACGCCCATTGAGTGACAGGAACATAAAATTAACATTAAAATAACACGTGTACTTCTATCCATAGCCATTGACATAATTGGGAGTGCTTAGGACGATTTCAGGTTCAGAGGCAGATTGAGGGGAGGGGTCTAAAATTACATCCAATATATTCCACTGGGTGCCAAGCCCATTACATTTACATGTGCATGGTCCAGCACCCGTGCATTACTCTAATTATATGCCGGTTGTGCATGTACACCGTAAGAAAAATGCACAGGTAGCAGTCCTTGTGTATCGGAGGACAAATATTGCGAGATGTATTTATGGGGTGGCATTGGAGGCCATCTTGGGTCTAAGTATAAGGACAGGCCGGAAATCAATTTTGATGCTGTCGAAAGCTAAAACTTCATTTAGGGGAAAAAATTCGTATTAAATGAGCAAAACTGTTTTAAGTTACCTTTATTAACAGTTACTTAAGCTATTGAAACCTACTTCAGTAGTGATAATCCAATCCTTTTTTCCTTAGTTCGATTTAAAACAGGAATTTGTCCACTCTTCCACCGTGTCGTTTTCATCGACTACACAGAGGCTGTATCCATGTACGCACGCGAGAGAAATAGTCTCGAACCAAGTGTTCAACTTTCAACAATGTGTATAACTTCATTGGGTGCACTCCACACTTGCCACGGTTTCTTGCCCTAATAGTAGTATATATAACGGATTTCAGCGCATGTTTTCCAGGGAGGTAACTCTTGGTTCCCTTTTTTTCCAGCTTAAAGTATAGGGGGCGCCACATCGCCTTTCACCTCTGTGGCGCCTGTGGCGCCAGGGGGCGCCATCAGCTCAAGGTCACGTGGAGGTCAAAAGTAGTTCCGGCAACCTTTAACCTTTGTATTCTTCCACGGTCTGGTGGTGATGCCGTCACTTCCGCGGACAGAAAGTAGTAACATGTCAATCAAGTGACTTCCAATGTTAATGTATACGGGGAATGCCTAAAAAGAGTATGGGAATAGACGTTTTGTGACCGGGGTGGGTCCCTGGTGGACCGAATGGGTTGATTGAGGTGTCAAAGTGAAGCGCTCCTCTAGGGTCATTCAGTCATGGATGGGTGCATGTAAAATTAGGATTTTTTCCCGAAAATATAAAAAGCGAAACACGGACTTTACCCCTAAAATAGGGGAAAACCCCTATCAACTCTAGCCAAAAGGGCTAATATCGGTCACCTCCGTGTCTTTTCGGTCAGGTCCGTGTCTTTTCGGGTACGTCCGTGTCTTTTCGGTGAGGTCCGCCATCTTCAGAACATGATAGGCCATGTACTGACCTGTCTGTGGGGGTTTTCCCGCCAGAATTTCGCTGTCGTCTGCTTGGGGTTGTCACGTGCCGAACACTCCCCGAATTGCAACTTTGTTGCACGTTCGCTACAATGTTGCGGTGAACACCTGGTCTGTCGTCTGCGTGAGTGAGTTCACGTGCCGAACACCTGGCTCCCCGAATTGCAACAATGTTGCACGTTCGCTACAATGTTGCGGCCACCGTGAACACCTGGTCTGGCGTCTGCGTGAGTGAGCTTACGTGCCGAACACCTGGCTCCCCGAGATCAAAGCATGTCCAGACTTGTTCTGGGTTGTACAGTTCTGCCATGCAAAGAACGGGTACTAGGAATGCATATTAAATCTATAGACAAAGTGTATGGAAATAGACGTTTTGGGGTCTAGGTGGGCCACTAGTGGGTCGATGGAGTCGTATGAGGTATCAATGTGAAGCATTCGTGAAGGCGCATCCGCCGGCTGGGTGTGGGTTGAAATATCGTCATTCTGCGCATGCGCGGTAGACAAAGGGTATGGAAATAGCCGTTTTGGGGTCTAGGTGGGCCACTAATGTACCGATGGGGTCGAGTGAGGTATCAATGTGAAGCCTATGTGAGGAGGCATCCCACTGGATGGATGTGGGGTCGCAATATCGTCATTCTGCGCATGCGCAATAGACAAAGGGTATGAAAATAGACGTGTTGGGATCTAGGTGAGCCACTAATGACCCGATGGAGTTGAGTGAGGTATCAATGCGAAGCCTATGTGAGGGGGCATCCGATTGGACTAGTGTCTCGGCCGTTGTCAACATTCTGCGCATGCGCAGACAGGGAATTCTGGGAAAAGGGTGTGGAAATAGACGTTTTATGGTTTAGGTGAGCCCCTAATGATCTTATGGTGTCGTATGAGGTCTTATTTTGAAGCTGTCGTGAGGGAGCATCCGCCTGGGCTAGTGTGTCGTTCGTTGTCAATAGTCTGCGCATGCGCAGTCTGGCCGTAGTATAGAAATAGACGTGTTAGGGTTTAGGTGGGCCACTAGTGGGCCGATTGGATCGAGTGAGGTATCAATGTAAAGCACACGTGAGGGAGTCTCCAACGGGCTGGGTGTGACGTGGAACAGACGTCATTCTACGCATGCGCAGTAGAGAAAGTGTATGGAAATAGACGTTCTGGGGCGAGCCAATATTGGGCCGATGGAGTCGAGTGCGGTATCCATGTGAAGCCTATGTGAGGAAGCAACCGCCTGGAGTAGTGTCTCGGCCGTTGTCCACATTCTGCGCATGCGCAGACTGGGAATTGTGGGAAACGGGTGTGGAAATAGACGTTTTTGCGGTCTAGGTGGGCCACTAATGGTCCGATGGAGTCGAGTGAGGTATCAAAGTGAAGCATTCGTGAAGGGGCATCCAGTCATGGATGGGCGCATGCAAAATTAGAGGTATGGCGTCACTTCCGGTTTGGGTGAATGGGGCGTGACCTGGGAACATGATAGGACATGTACCGACCTGTCTGTGGGGGTTTTCTCGCCAGAATTTCGCTGACGTCTGCGCCTGCATCCGGGTATGCATGAGGGTCTGTGTGAATGGGGTGTGACCTGGGAACATGATAGGAATGCATGTACTGACCTGTCTGAGGGGTTTTTCCCGGCCCGGCCGGGCCCGCCCCGGCCGCAGCGCGCGCGCGCGTCATCACCGGCAGTGAGCGGATGAATGTCGGGTCAAAAGGTCAAAGGTCACATCTAGGTCAAAAGGTCCAAGATCTCCCTTTCGGCAAGGTTGGGCAACAATGTTGCGGCATCGATATACAGAGCTTGAACCCCAAAAAGACCGCACTGCCGTGGTCTAATGGTTAGAGTGTCGGCCTCGTAAGCGGTAGGTACTGGGTTCGATCCCAGGCCGGGTCATACCTAAAACTTGAAAAATGGAACTTGTTGCTCCCTCGCTTACGCTCAGCATTAAGAGGATAGAACAAGGACTGGTTCGCTCGGGGTCAGTATAATGTGACTGGTGGGGTGTCATGTCTGCCTACGGCATGATATTTCAGTGGGACAGCACTATAAAATGGCAGCATTAGATCTGCTCTGTTACAAGTAGGTACCCATGCCCCTCCCCCTCCCCTCCCTTCCCTTCCCCGTCGTGATATAGCTGAAAAAATGTTGAAAACGACGTTAAACCCTATTCACTCACTCACTCACTTGAACCCAAAAAGGGGATTGTAAATTAACCTGGGAAGGATGGGCAGTTCCATTTGGACCAATCAGCGGTCGAGAAAAAGAGCCAATGAGCGATCGATAAAAGAACCAATGGACGGGTACTAGAATTTCGCTCACGTCTGCGCCTACATCCGGGTACTGGGATGCTTTTGCCTACGTCCGCGCCTACATCCAGGTTCTTGTACACCCGGATAATGTTTTCTGGACATAGATGGGTTACCTTTGGCCCCATTCTAGGCCACTGATTGGCTAATACGGTGTTCAAAGGCAGTTTCATGCATTATGCTCACATAGAAAACACACAAGACAGGGTTTTTTGGTGAGATCTCATTTTTTTTATTCAGTAACAACAACGTGAGAACAACCACGTGAAAACTGAAGCCCAGAACAGGGGGCTTGTACATTGAAAGAACTGAAGCCCAGAACAGGGGGCTTGTAAACTTAAGCCCAGAACAGGGGGCTTGTGCATTGAAAGAACTTAAGCCCAGAACGGGGCTTGTACATTGAAATGATGGACGGCCCAGTCATATACGAGTACATCGCGGTCCTCGGCCTTGGGGTACTCGTCAAACATCTGTACGATGGTAGATAAGGTTCTGCCCCGGCATCGATGGTACAGGTAAAACAAGCAATATTGTCCGCACACGCTACTGGTCAGGCTTTGCAATGTTTGACTGTTCCAACACCACGTCTCTGTGCCTTGATCCATGAAGTCTGTTAAATCGGGATGGAGGGGTGGCAGGCCGTACGGGTCAAAGTATTCGCTCTGCCCTTCTGTCAAGTACACGGCCACCCAATGTTCACCGGGCCGATCCATCGGGTCCGTGTTGAGAATGTAAGCAGCAGGATACACACGGACTAATGGAAACACATCTCGGGCGAACACCCCTTGAAAGACCATACCTGTCCCTGGGTCATTCTCCAGCACGGTGGTTATCTGGTCTGTATCCATGTTAGGCGGAGAAGTCACACAGGACGTTGCGCGCCTTGTCCACTTGAATGATGTTGTCAAACTCGGCGTAGCAGATCACATTGACGGTGGTCCCGAGGGCTCGTGCAAAGTGGATTTCCAACCACTTGCTTGGCGAGGGCCAGCTGATGGTCGTTCTCTAAGGTGGGGGTCAGATCGAAACAGAACAACGTGTATCCGTTCGCGTAGTTCTCCCGGCTGATCATATTCCCTTCGTCCTGGTTGATTTGACCGGTGGCTGTAAACAGGCTCTGATAGGCTCGAATGAAATTCCTGCGCCCAAAGTTTGGTGTTAAGGCCGTGGCTGGGACCTGTTGTCCGTCCACATGCAGGGCCACAAAAATTATGCCGAAATGTTTAAAGTCCAACGGGTTCTCTGGGTAGGCTCCGCTGAAACTGGTATTTTCCACACAGGCCAGGATCAATCGCTTGGGTAGTTCCCCCAGGAACAGGTTTTCTTTGTTGGCGCTCAAATGTCCAACAGGCACAGAGAAAACTTTGGTTTGTACACGTCGGATAGGGTACTGGGCTGGTTTTGTTTCCAAGGCTTTCATGTGTCCCAATTGAACGACTGGATTCGGTTTCACTTTTCGGACATACAGGACTGCGTCTTGGATGACAATCTTATAGTCGGCTGCATGCCCGTCTACGTTAGTGGCCATCAAGGCGAAGGTCGTGGGCGCCCGTATCAGTCGGATTTTGATGGGGATCTTGTTCAACAGGTACCGGTCTTGCATGAACATGTCTGCGTGCAGTCGATCCATGAGATCCACCGAGGCGCCGTTCGCGGTGAAAGCCTTCCGTTTGTTATATCCTTCATTGTCCACCGTGTCCATGTGCTCGGCTGTGTCCTGGTAGAATAAAGCGGCTGTCAGCTGAGATTTTTTAGCCTCTCGTCCATACGACAACAGTGTCTCGATGTAGGCTCGATAGGGGTACGTGTTGATCGAGTCACTGATGAGTTTGTCGCTGAGAAAAATATCCACCTGTTGAAACATCGAGTGCAGCCAGAGATTCGTCGGGTCCACCGTTGCAGCTTGGATGATTCTGGAGCCATCCCCATTGACGACCTTGGCTTTCACATACAAGTACGTATGGGCTAAATCCACATAGGCCGTATCCGCATTGCTGATGGCGAACTCGATGGGCCCTGTTTCGTTGATGCTGGAGAGCGGGAGATGCTCCACCCATAATCCTTGCTCGGCACTGGTTTGTGTGGGCGGCACGGTCCACAAATCAAATTCACTGTTGGTGGAGGGGCAGGACTCTGCGTGGATCAAGGACATGGTTAAGAAAAGATATCCTGGGTCTTCGATGTGCGTCGTCGCTGGGTCGGTCGTCGACTGGTGCGTGGTCTCGGTGGTGCAGGTCTTTTATTCCCTACGGTGCGTTGTGCTTTGGCGACCAAGACGCCTCCCGCTTCTTTGGCCCGCCGTTTCAAGGCTTCTTTGGGTGCCGTACCCCCCAAGACATCACCGGCCAATTGCAGTCCACTGCGTTCCGCTTGTTTGCCGATCGCTTTCACTCCACGCGTCACCAAGGGCAGGAACGTTTTGACGATGCTCCCGAGTATGTTCCCCAGCCCATGTCCTCGTTGCATGCGTGCACCACTAAAGACGGGAAGGCCACCCCCGGCCTGTTGGGCATAATAGTCCATATAGCTGCGTACATCGCACTCGTAAGGGGCCTTCATTATACAAAATGGGGAGCACGTGCTTGTCGAAAATGAAGTGTCAGCACCACATTTTTCCTCGTTCGAATGCCACCGGTCGTCCCGTGTCATCTCGTATATCCACCGTGATAGTGTTGATGTCGGTTTGTCGTACGGGTGGGTAGAGCATGTGGGTGAAACTGTGGGTGACTTGTTCTCCATACGTCTTTTTAATGGGGACCACCCGTAACAGAGATGTGTTGATATCGCCCACGATGTGATTGTCGACTACGTCCGAGTAGACGTAGAGTCCGTACATACCCGACTTCATATCCATCGGGGTCTGGCCATTGTCCTCGGATGGACCCGTGTAGGTCGCGTGAGCGAGACCCAGCATTTGCTGTAGGATAGGACTCAGTACGACACTCACGTTGGCGGTGAGGAGGATCTGTGCCTTGCCGTTGTGTGCGTTGTAATCGAAGTCCACGTGATTCTTGAAGGGAAAGGATTTGATGGGTTTTGAAACAGTTGTGACCCCCCGTAGAGCCTTATAATGCAACAGTCTTGTCAGCACCTACATGCACTCCTTGGGGGTATCGTGTTGGCCTTCGGGGAGGGAGAGTCGGGTGTTTTTGCCTTCGTAGGTCCCCTCGTACCACACGCCATTGGCTCGCACGTTGTACCACGAGTAAGGGTATTGGATATCCACGAGGCCACATTCCCATCGTCCAGGTAAATGCAACGGTTGCGGTAACAGGGTGACGTACTTGGCCATGGTGTTGTCAGGAAACACATCCAACGAACTGTTACTGGGTAGGGTGAGGTAAAACATGGCGACTGAGCTGTCCTGCTGCTGCTGTTGGTTTTAATAGGTGTTCCAGGCCTTGGGCGGTTGTGTCCGGCGTCGTGTTCGTCGCTGTGACTTGCTACGTGTCACGGCTCTGGAGATGTGTCCTGATCAAGGATGGTTTTTTAAAGGTCTGAAAAGAAGGTGCCCGTTGTGGTGGTGGAGTTTTGGGGGGTGACTCCGGTTCCCATTCGGCTTCCCAAGAAGGTAGTGGGTCACTCGGCGATTGCTGGGTCCGCTGCATAAAGGTCCAGCGGTGGGGATTCCCCACCAATGCCTGTGGTACATGCATGTCTTTCAAGCCTTGGGCGAAGACCTCTCATCCGCGAGGATCCGTGTGCGACCTGCGTTGACGCATCAGGTCATTCACTAAATCCGTCATGTGGGTCCCGGGGACCACCTGATTCTGTACCAGGAGTTCGCCTTTATCATTCCAAGTCATGTTAGGATTGTGTTTCATCCGTTGTAATACCAGGCCAGCTTGTTTCTTGAACGATGCAGGTACACTCTTCAGCACTTCGTCTTCGACCCACTGTGGGGCTGTGGGTGGTACCCCTGGTAATGGCAGCTGTTGGAGAGGTAGGCAGTGTGTCACGTGGTGGTGGTGGTGGTGGTGGTGCTGGGGTAGAGAGGGTTTTGTATTGGTCCATGAATGTCATGTACCGTTGAAGCGTCTCATTGTACCATTGTACTTTCTCACTGTCGCTTAACCCAGGTCTCTGTAAGATCTGTTGCATCTCTCCATCGGGGGTGTTTATGGTCTTCACCGTAGGTGGGACAGGGTAGGGCGATTGGAGGTTTTGAAAGAACCGTGGTTCGACGAGGATAATTTTTTTCGTGTGGTTCATTGTCGATCGAAGAGTCCACCCAATACTGGACCCAACACGGAAGCGGCCAACGGTGCTAAGATGGCCCCGAGAAAGCCGCCTTTCTGTAACACCTTTTTCTTTTGTGTTTGAGGGACCCGCTTCTGGACTAGGGTTCGGGAGACCTGTCTTATGCTTGGCCAACTTGGTCTTCTGAGCCGGAGTCAGTGGTACGTTGCCTTTTAACAGGTTGTACCCGATCTCGCACAGACAGCGTGCAAGGTCAGGGTCCGCACCGCGGACAATGGTTCGGACCAACTCGGGTGGGGCCGTCTTCAATACACGGAGCGTCGAAGCGTGCTTCCGTAGTCGCGCAGACATCATGTACAACTAATGCTAGAACCCACAACTCTGCTCTTTTTATCTACTTCAGAGAACAGAGACAAAGTCAACCATGCTGTGGTATTAATTCTTTTTATTATCCCCATCATCAAACACACACACCCGAGCTGGGGGCGCCACTGTGGATGTGTTTACATTATTTTTACATGTACACGTGGTGGGTCTCTCCGGGAAAGATGCCGGTCCGTAGTCGAATGTGGTCGGAGGTGGCTTGCTTGAGGTCGAAGAGCATATACCCGTGCTGAGGGGTTGTGGCATCTTTAAAGGCTTCCAACGCAAACGGTGTGCGGCCGGGATACATCTGTCTCGCCAGGTGCAGCAGTTGAGTGGTATCTCTCGGGTTTTTGAAGACCACCAGGTAGTGGGCATTTAAGCTGATGTTCCGATGTTCTTTGTTTTTTACTGAACAGATTCTGCACAATGTAGATGATGCTGAGCCGTCGATGGTGGCTGCCTTTGGTAAAGAGTTGGGTGACCCGCGCATCCGTCTCCGCCATGAGATCATCCAGAACCACCAAGGTGTCGGGTTCCAAATCGGCCAGGTTGGGTAGGTCTTCCACGAACGTGATGTGGGGCATTGCTGCATACGCTGCCTGCCATTCTCCGTAACACCACACGACTCGGGCAATGGGTGGGGTGATCATGCTGTCGGCGTGTTGAAGGAGCGTTTTGTCGGAGCCCGTCGGTCCTGCGATGACGCAAGTGAAGGGATGCTGCCACCGAGGGTCCATGGTTCGAGCTGTATGCGCTGTCGTGGTAACCCGCTCTTGTAAATATGGTACGAGTGAACTGGAGTGGTGGTGGTGGGTACAACGTCGGTCGTCGTTGTCTGGTCACTGCGTGTGATGATGGTGGCGGGTACAACGTCGGTCGTCGTTGTCTCTTCGGTGTGAGGGATGAAATCCGGTGGGTTTTCAGACGTAGTGGGTGTACTTGGTGTAGGTGTGGAGCTTGGTGTGGAGCTCGATGGGGCTTGTGCACGGGGTGTGGTGGTGACTGGGTTCGATACGGGGTTGACTGGTGCTATCTGTAGACCGGTTTCACTGATGGCTGGTGTTCTCAGTTGGTTAAGTACCGTGCTGACATAGGCTACGTCGTAAAACACACCTCCGTACAACACACTCAGCAGGGTTAGTAGTCTCACCACAAAGTCCAATTGCGCTTTGCGCGTTTTGGGAGACGCTGTGTTCAGAGGCAGCTGCTGTTTGTCCATAGCACTGTGTTCGGACGTGGAATGAAGGATGACGGCAGTGGTGTCTGGCTTTATAGTGGTTTCACCTGGTTGGCATCGACCCAGGAATTGAAGAAACTGGGCCAGCCTTGCCATTTGACGAAATGAAACAGTTTGCCACGTCGACGTTCCGTTTACAAAATCTGCTCCACCGTGTAGTAGTCTTGCTGTGTTTTTACGACAGGCTGGAATTCCGTCTCGTAAAACGTCCCTAGCAACGGTTCCCCTTGAAGATCTTCCAGTTCATAGACTCGCTGCTGTCGGGGTAGGCGTCGTTTAATCAGGAAGTGCTCATCGCTCCAGTTGGGCAAGTAACTTTTCTCAAATTGACCTTTGACTTTACTGATCCGTACAGGGTCCCCGACCTTATACACCGCCTTCGTCGTTCGCTGCGATTGCCTGGGGTACAAGACACGCCGGACTTGGGCTTCATTGCGTTGAGTCACGGTAATGGGGGCTCTCTCTATAGTCCGGTGATAGGCTCGATTGTAACCACTCACAAGTTTCGGGAGAACATCGATGTACCGCCTTGTATTCTTATAGGTGAAATATTTATACATGCGGCCTTTGAATGTCCTGTTGAACCTTTCCATCACCGAAGCCCTGGTCTCGTTGTACGTATGGAAGAAAAACACCTTCTGGGCTTTCAGAAACTGTTGGAACGGTCTGTTGAGGAATTCCGTGCCTTCGTCGGTTTGCAAATACAAAGGTTTGCGCCCGGTCTTGAAGATGTCTTTGAACGCCTCTATGAGATTCGCCCATTCGTCCGGATCGGTACCACCCACGCATACTTCGATAGGATATCGATGCACTTCAAGATATACCGATTCCCATCGTTGTGTTTGGCAAAGGCGCTCATATCGACCAAATCGTCTTGCCACTGGGCATCTATTCCTCCCACGATGACCGGGTTCCGTAGAAAATGGCGACGGACAGATCGATGTAAGGTATAGGTGTCTTGTTTTCTTAACCAATCTCGGACTTGGGCACGTTGTATCCCCTGGGGTTTGGCCGCTCGATAGAGAGCCGACAATGCACTATAGGCCGCCGGACTGTCGGGACTGTAGTATAAGTTATCCAACACCTTCTCCCAGCGCTTCATGGTGACAAATGATGATGGACCCTGGCTCTATCGTTTATTTATAACGGGTATATCTTGGGCCGGAGTTTCTGATTTTCTTCGTTGGCTTCCACAGTGTCCATGGTAAATGACCAGTCCAACTCGTCTGATGACCGCTTGATAAGCACTTGATCCACATCTACCACGGCAGGGTGAAGGGTAAAATGCACTGTACCCCCATCTAGCCGAGCCAATTGAGCAAAGAAGGGCCGCGTCGGATGTACACATCGTGACATAAGTGGATGAGGTCGCCATCCAGTTCACCAGACAACACCCGTTTGAATTTGGTCCAACCCTCCCGGGACAGACGAATGTGGGCCGGGCACGGTTGTGTAGGGTCCGCATCACAAATGTCTCCCACCTCCTCCATGATATCGACCTTATCTGCATAAACGTGCAGGAAAACCTCGGGGGTCAAGCTGAGATACGCCAGTATTATATGCTCCGTCATGGTCAGTACGTGAATGGTACCAGATTTGACTGTCTCTCGTATTTATAGGGAGAACCCCGTGAGATCAACTGATCGGGTGGTCAAAGTCTAGCCGGGTAATCAATGGCATCGTCGTCTGGTTCATTGCTAGACATTTGTTCATTGGGTTCTGCCGCCGCTTCTCTCAGGGCACGAGCCCACTCCAACTCGTCTGATGACCGCTCGTCCGGTGTAAACAGCTGGTCCACGATAGGCACCACTTTCTCGAAGGCTGTCCACAGATCGGGGTCTAGGGTGAAGCCTCGCGTAGGGTCTTGGTAGCGGCCCAGGCGTGGGAAGAAGGGTCCACGGTGTACGTAGATGGCATTGTCTATGTGGATGAGGTGTCCGTCGAGCTCGCCGCTCAACACCCGTTTAAATTTGGTCCAGCCGTCACGGTGTAGCGTAGCCGTATTCGATACGGTCTCAGCGCGCAACCAGCAAACATCTCCACGGTCTTCCACGAGGGTGACTTTATCTTCATATACGTGTAACCCCACCCGTGGTGTGAGGGGAAGGATGGCTCGTAGAACTGGTGACATGGTTGACCCAATGACGATCGCTGAATGACGCACACTGTGTCTGACCCTCGTATTTATAGTCAGGTCCCACTGTCAATGCCACAGCGCCAGGGTCAATAGGGCACAGACCATGACTAGGCCAACCAGCCGTCGCTGATTTCGGCGTGAGCGCTCGTGGTCCATATCCCGAGCATCAAGGATGGCTGTCATAGTCCAGTAGTGGTGAGTGATGGCACACCTCTCCATCGAGTGCACTCTGTCGAGGACCGCTTCTGTGAACTCGTTCAGGATCTGGCGTCGCCCCTCGTTGTCGTCGCCATCTGAAAACATGGACCGAACCACTGCTCGGTAACCCGTGAGCGAATTAACCACGGTCGCATGCTGTAAAATGCGAGTCGCATAGGGACGGGTGTCCGTCATGCCTCTGAAACCGTAGGAATGGAGGTGTAGGATCCAGATAGACGTGTTTTATAGACCATGTCACACATGCGCGCCTAGACGTAGCTCTACGGGTGTAGTCCGTGATATGTACTATTCTGATGGGTTAGTCCATAAAAGAGAGCAACAACAACAACAAAGATTACAGCGCCTCATGGTATAGCTCCGGTGAGGCAGGCTCAGGCTGGTGAGGCAGGCTCAGGCTGGTCAGGTCAAGCAGGCCAATGAATGCAGCATTGCCCTAAACATTCCCACTTTTATACGCCTACATAGAAGTACCCGGATGTAGGCGCGGACGTAGGCGAAAGCATCCCAGTACCCGGATGTAGGCGCAGACGTGAGCGAAATTCTAGTACCCGTCCATTGGTTCTTTTATCGATCGCTCATTGGCTCTTTTTCTCGACCGCTGATTGGTCCAAATGGAACTGCCCATCCTTCCCAGGTTAATTTACAATCCCTCTTTTGGGTTAAAGCTCTGTATATCGATGCCGCAACATTGTTGCCGAACCTTGCCGAAAGGGAGACCTTGGACCTTTTGACCTGGATGTGACCTTTGACCTTTTGAACCGACATTCATCCGCGCACTGCCGGTGATGAGGCGCGCGCGCGCGAGCGGCCGGAGAACCCGCGCGCGCGCGCGCTGCGGCCGGAGTAACCCGCGCACTGCGGCCTGGGCAGAAAACCCCGACAGACAGGTCAGTACATGCAT
Source organism: Hanleya hanleyi (assembly GCA_036873755.1). NCBI lineage: Eukaryota > Metazoa > Mollusca > Polyplacophora > Lepidopleurida > Hanleyidae > Hanleya > Hanleya hanleyi. Next base: position 137,015 of record JAVTVY010040580.1, on the reverse strand, counting down.
TCCTATCATGTTCCCAGGTCACACCCCATTCACACAGACCCTCATGCATACCCGAATGCAGGCGCAGACGTCAGCGAAATTCTGGCGGGAAAACTCCCACAGACAGGTCGGCACATGCCCTATCATGTTCCCAGGTCACGCCCCATTCACCCAAACCGGAAGTGACGTCATACCCCTAATTTTACATGCACCCATCCATGACTGGATGCCCCTTCACGAATGCTTCACTTTGATACCTCACTCGACTCCATCGGATCATTAGTGGCCCACCTAGACCGCAAAAACGTCTATTTCCACACCCGTTTGCCACAATTCCCTGTCTGCGCATGCGCACAATGTGGACAACGGCCGAGACACTACTCCAGGCGGTTGCTTCCTCACATAGGCTTCACATGGATACCGCACTCGGCTCCATCGGTCCATTAGTGGCTCGCCTAGGCCCCAGAACGTCTATTTCCATACACTTGCTCTACTGCGCATGCGCAGAATGACGTCTGTTCTACGTCACACCCAGCCCGTTGGAGACTCCCTCACGTATGCTTTACATTGATACCTCACTCGATACAATCGGCCCACTAGTGGCCCACCCAAACCTCAACACGTCTATTTCTATACTACGGCCAGACTGCGCATGCGCAGACTATTGACAACGAACGACACACTATCCCATGCGGATGCTCCCTCACGACAGCTTCAAAATAAGACCTCATACGACACCATAGGATCATTAGGGGCTCACCTAACCCCTAAAACGTCTATTTCCACACCCTTTTCCCAGAATTCCCTGTCTGCGCATGCGCAGAATGTTGACAACGGCCGAGACACTAGTCCAATCGGATGCCCCCTCACATAGGCTTCACATTGATACCTCACTCAACTTCATCGGCTCATTAGTGGCTCACCTAGATCCCAAAACGTCTATTTTCATACCCTTTGTCTATTGCGCATGCGCAGAATGACGATATTGGGACCCCACATCCATCCAGTGCTATGCCTCCTCACATAGGCTTCACATTGATACCTCACTCGACCCCATCGGTCCATTAGTGGCCCACCTAGACCCCAAAACGGCTATTTCCATACCCTTTGTCTACCGCGCATGCGCAGAATGACGATATTTCAACCCCCGGATGCGCCTTGACGAATGCTTCACATTGATACCTCATACGACTCCATCGACCCACTAGTGGCCCACCTAGATCCCAAAACGTCTATTTCCATACACTTTGTCTATAGATTTAATATGCATTCCTAGTACCCGTACAACCCAGAACAAGTCTGGACATGCCTTGATCTCGGGGAGCCAGGTGTTCGGCACGTAAGCTCACTCACGCAGACGCCAGACCAGGTGTTCACGGTGGCCGCAACATTGTAGCGAACGTGCAACATTGTTGCAATTCGGGGAGCCAGGTGTTCGGCACGTGAACTCACTCACGCAGACGACAGACCAGGTGTTCCCCGCAACATTGTAGCGAACGTGCAACAATGTTGCAATTCGGGGAGCCAGGTGTTCGGCACGAGACAACGCCAAGCAGACGACAGCAAAATTCTGGCGGGAAAACCCCCACAGACAGGTCAGTACATGGCCTATCATGTTCTGAAGATGGCGGACCTCACCGAAAAGACACGGACGTACCCGAAAAGACACGGACCTGACCGAAAAGACACGGAGGTGACCGATATTAGCCCTTTTGGCTAGAGTTGATAGAGGTTTTCCCCTATTTCAGGGGTAAAGTCCGTGTTTCGCTTTTTATATTTTCGGGAAAAAATCCTAATTGTACATGTACCCACCCATGACTGAATGGCCCTAGAGGAGCGCTTCACTTTGACACCTCACTCGATCCATTCGGTCCACCAGGGACCCACCCCGGTCACAAAACGTCTATTCCCATACTCTTTTTAGGCATTCCCCGTATACATTAACATTGGAAGTCACTTGGTTGACATGGGACTACTTTCTGTCCGCGGAAGTGACGGCATCACCACCAGACCGCGGAAGAATACAAAGGTTAAAGGTTGCCGGAACTACTTTTGACCTCCACGTGACCTTGAGCTGGTGGGGCCCCTTGGCGCCACAGAGGTGAAAGGCGATGTGGCGCCCCCTATATTTTAACCTGGAAAAAAAGGGAACCAAGAGTTACCTCCCTGGAAAACATCCGCTGAAATCCGTTATATATACTACTCCTAATTTTATAATAAAGAAGGTCGTCCGATTTTGACAGCATGGTAATTCTTCTTACCTTTCTACTAACTGATATATACTTTTAAAGGGTTTTTGTTAAAGATTTTACATCTATTTATGGCCGAAGATCCGAACCCATGCCTGTTTTTAGCCGCATATCATTTCGGTGTGGAATGCACCCACTGCATTTCGCCGAACAGTGCACCATATCACTCGGTTCGAGAGTATTAGATAAGATGTCGGCGGCCATGTTGTAGTCGATGAAAACGACGACGTTCTATTGGGCGTTCTATGTGGATTTATTAAAAAAGTATGAGAACTCAGACATGAATGTACACACCATTTCATTTACAGACAAGTAAAGCATGATTGTGCCAAAATTTTCAGCGCAAATCTCAAAATTATGAATGATTGGGCCTAAAAGGTTTCTGCGAAAAAATTTGGTTTCCGACCTGGTCTTATCTATAGAGACCTCCCCCCCCCCCCCCCCTCCCCAAACCTATCCCCCCAACCCACCAAGGACTGCTGCCTGTGGAAAAATGATACTGAATGAGGAGGATCCTGTGTTCAATTGTTTTTGGTGGATTCAGCTCCACCCTCGCCCCCCTCCCCCCCCATCCCCGCCCCTCTTCCCAATGAAATTTTCTCTAGTGCTCGCAACTGGTTAGAGCTAGCACTTTGTGTCTTTATTACAAATCAAATTAGGGCCATTTAATTCTCAGAAAAGAGCATCATGGGTAAATTCAGATTTAAATTAGAGTATTTTTCTACGTAAAAGTGCCCAATAATATCTTATATCACATCAGATGATTATTTAAATTTAGGCGAAGAAAATTGAACAAGTAAAAAGGTTGAAAAATCGATCCGAAAAATCATCAATAAAATGGCTTATTTTTATAATATGACGTCACTGTGACATCATCATAGAGGCCATCTTTAATTTTGTTACATTTTCTGGTAGCATTGGAATCAAAGATATAGTGTGGCAAGTTTCAGCTTCCTAGCCTCAAGGATAACGAAAATAATGAAGCTATTGGTAAGCTATCTATTGTTTTCATTGATAATATTTCCCCTTATATTCCCTTTTGGGGGCCAGAAGGCGTCACACGATCCAAAGTAATGGGCACCCCTTCTGATATTGTTCAAGAGGTATGCCTCAAGTGATGGATGTGCCAAGTTTGGTGTTTTGGTCCAGCGTGTGGCGATCTTTTTGCTAAGCCACCTCACTATTACTATACAAAGCTAATCAATGATAGTTCTAATATTTGTTGTTTGTTTAGTCCCTATGATGGCATACCGGTATTAGTAGTACTTATATTAATAATACTGCATCCATATTTAATAGTGGGACGCTGTGGAGACGTTAATGATTGTGGTACTCAACAAGGTTTGCGACCAGTTAATAAAACTATTCTAGAAATTATAGTTGACTAGCTGAACTGTGTCTTTATATATGAACATTGTAGCATACCTGGCGTCATCTTTTGTTATCCACGTCACCGCGAACGACGGAGCTCTTTGTTTCTCTATGTTACGTGTATAGAGTAAGACGTCATACCGTCATTGACGTCTCAAATATGCCGTCATTGGGACTGAAAAATCAACAAATTCTATTGGACGGTAAAGTTATCAATATATTCGACATTTGTGTATTGCAAATTTTAAATTATTGTTTGTTCACTTGATACATGCCCCGACAAGAGGGTCGAAAGCTCGCAATCTAATTAAAATTAAATCCTATCCTTTGGATATGTCGCTTGTGGGATCTAACTGGCTTGCACTAACGCGAGTGTCGACCAATCCCGATAACTCTTCATAGTGCTTTGAAAGGAACATAATAGTAGGGACTGTGGAGGGCCTAATCGTGTATTTGCGCCTAATCGTGTCAGCGCCAAATCGTGTAAAAAAATTGCGCCTAATAACGTGTTGCGCCTAACCGTGTAGAAAATTTGCGCTTAATGGTGAAACTACGCCTAATCATGTACGAAATTTGCGCTTAATTGTGGAACTGCACCTAATCGTGTACGGAATTTGCGCCTATTTGTGTAAATGCGCCTAATCGTGTAAGGAGGCTGCGTCTAATCATGTAACTGCTCCTAATCATTTGAATCATCTTGCGCCTAATTCTGCGTTGCGCCTAATCGTGTAGAAAAATTGCTCCTAATTGTGGAACTGCGCCTATTCGTGTAGAAGATTTGCTCCTAAATGTGGAAATGCGCCTATTCGTGTGAGAAATATGCGTCTAATTGTGGAATCGCGCTTATTCGTGGAAATCATTTTGCGCCTAATTATGCGTTGCGCCTAATCGTGTAGAAAATTTGCGTCTAACTGTGGAAATGCGCCTAACTGTGTATAGAGACTGCGCCTAAACGTGCACAACGTGAAGACATAAGTAGTATGTAAAGGACGGATAAAGTCAACTTGACCTTCTTTCGTCATTTTTGGGGAGGTCATGGGGAGATCACGTGCTCAAGAGGTCAAGGTCACTATAGTTCCAGGACTTCCGGTCACCTGACCTTTGGGGCATGTATTCCTCCGCGGTGATGCGGTCTGGCGATGATGCGGTCGCGGAGAAAAAGCCTCGGCGGACAGAATGTAGTCCCAAATACGCGGGAGCCGGGGGGAAATTCTCCGGCAATCTTCGCCAATCTTCGGGACATTTTGGGGGCGAGAGGGGCTCCTAGTCAACCGATTAGGTCGGGTGAGGTGTCAAAGTAGAGCGCTCGTCAAGGGCGATCAAGTCATGGGTGGGTGCATGTAAATTGAGGATTTGTCTCAAAAATATGAAAAGTGGAACACGGACTTTACCCCTAAAATAGGGGAAAACTCCTATCAACACGGTCCAAAAGGACTAATATCGGTCTCCGGCTTATCGGGCCTGCCTATCAAGTCATGGGTGGGTGTATGTAAAATGAGGACTTGTCTCCGAAAATATAAAAAAAGACTTTACCTCAACAATAGGAGAACGATTCGAACATTTGCATCTATAGGTGAAAATGACTGTATGGTGGTCATTTTTTTGTGAAATTTACTATGGGTTGTGTGGTCTTGTTTTCTTCGTCTCGCCACGTAAAACACGATGGGAATGGGCTCGGAGCTAAGCGGTGAAATTTTTCGAAAAATCCCGGTACGCGGTAGGTCTGTATATAGGCCCATACTGGCCCAGTGGATAGATCCATACTGGGAAATTTACTGCTGGACATTGCGATATGGGTTGTGGGATCTTGTTTTTCACGTCTCACCACGTAGAAGACGATGGGCGGGGTCCCGAAGCTAAGCGATGAAATTTTTCGAAAAGTTCCCGGAGGTCTGGATAGGCCCATAGGCCTACTGTCTCAGTGGATAGGTCCATACTGGGTAATTCGCATATGTTCATTGCGATATGGGTTGTGGGATCTTGTTTTTCACGTCCCACCACGTAGAACACGATGGGAGGGGTCTCGAAAATAAGCGGTGATTTTTTTTTAAAAGTCCAGGTACCGGGTAGGTCTGTATATTGGCCCATACTAACTCAGTGGATAGGTCCATACTGGGAAATTTACTCTTAGACATTGCGATATGGGTTGTGGGATCGTGTTTTTCACGTCTCGTCACATATAACCCGAAGCTAAGCGGTGAATTTTTTTGAAAAAGTCACTGCGCGCATGCGTAGTGGGTAAATAGTGCTGGATGGACGTTTTGGGGTCTACGTGAGCCCCTACTGGTCCGATGGTGTCGTATTAGGTCTTATTTTGAAGCCATCGTGGAGGAGCATCCGACTGGACTAATGTATCGTCCGTTTTCGTTATTCTACGCATGCGCAATCTGGTCGTAGTATAGAAAGCAGACATTGGTGCGTGGGGGGGGTGTTTGGGGTAGGAATGGACCACTATTGGTCCAAATGGATCGTGTAGGTGTCAAAGTGAAGCTTGTGTGGGGTGGAGTCAGAATGGCGTGTTTTTATTGCAAGTCGCGTCAATCTGCGCTTGCGCAGTTGGGTGTAGTAAGTACAGTGGTCATTTTGGGGGTGCGTGGGGGTGTGTTTGGGGTAGAGAGGGACCATCCTTGGTCCGAATGCGTCGTGTGGGGTGCCATTTTGTAGCTTTCGGGATGTAGACTCCGACTTGGGGCATGTCCACGTCATCTGTGACATCATTGGTGACGTCATCAGTAGAAGTAGTAGCGAAAGCGGACATTTTGGGGGTGTGAAAGAAGGTGTTTGGGGTAGAGCGGGACCATCCTTGCTCCGAATACGTCCTGTGGGTGTCATTTTGTAGCTCTCGGTATGTAGACCACCATTTGCGGCATGTCCGCGTCATCTGTGACGTCGTTGGTGACGTCATCAGTAGAAGTATTAGAGAAAGCGGACATTTTAGGGTGTATAGGAAAGCGTTTGAGGTAGAGATGGACCATCCCTGGTCCGAATGCATCGTGTGAGGCGTCACCTTGTATCAACGCCTGCCAACGTCAACCTTAACGCTTCAACGCCGTGGTGAATTAGCCCTGAAGCTCTGAATTTCTAGATAGTCCATGAAATTGACACTAATTCATCGAAATGCGGTGATACCCCTCAACGCCTGTCGTTACGCCATAATCCTATCTGGCCTGGGCTTTTGGGACCTGTCGTGGCCTGGGGTGGGAGGCCGAAATGGACCCCCTAATTATTTTTCTTAACCCTTGTGCTAGTGGGCTGAAACTTATCACACTATATCCTTGAGTCAAACTCTACCAGAAAATGTAAAAAATGGCCGCTTTGATGACGTCACAGTGACGTCATTTTCAAAAACGGCATTTTTTGGTCGATTTTTTTTATTTACGCAATTTCTCCGTAAAACAGCTTGAAAAATTAGTAAATATTAATATGATGTGAAATAAAATAGTTTTTGCCCAGTTTTCATCGCAGAAAAGCAGAAATATGACAAAAACATCACTTTTCTGGGACCCCACATTGCCGCCATCTTGAAGTTACCCATGATCCTTTCTTCGGGGGTTATGGAAATAGGCTCAAAATGACCCCAATATGATAAAAAATAAAGTCACGAAGTTTCAGCCCTCTATTTTTTGACGTTCCGGAGATAGCGCAGAAAGTTTGGAAGGGCGGCGATTTCGCCCCCCCCCCACCCCCCTAGGCCAGGTAGGGTTAACGCCCATGATGTAGACCGGTAAGAGAACAACAACAACAACAAGGATGACAGGCCAATCATTTTATTATCCCCTCCAGTTCATCAAACCCAAACTGGGTGAGCTGCGTTGGGTATGTTTACAGTACAAGCAGCCTTTTGTCCAATCAGAGGCCGCCATTTGGCGCTGCATCTGTCATATTCGTTCTTGCCCGTTAGATGAATTCTCTGCTGCTCTTGTCCAATCAGAAGTCCCCATTTCAGAAAGTTCAATTTTCGGCCATGTTCGCTCTGATCCGTTTGTTCTAATCGTCGTCGGGCAGGCCAGGATACCATTGAGGCAACATATCCCCAAATAGTTGTTTGCGCATTCTGAGTATCTATCAGTGCATGGGTGAATACATTCATCCGATGGGGTGGTCGGTCAGCTTGGTAACGAATAACGTGACATTGGTCACCCTCTCTACGACCCAATCGGTGTTGGGGGGTTTTTGTTGGGCCCATTCCAACACATCGAATTGGTCCACTTGGTCCAGCACGGGCTCTAGCGACGCCCTATCCGTGATGGTAAACGGTTGGTCAAATACCCAGATGTTACTGCTCGGGTAAAACTATCGGACTTGGTCTGCCTCCTTATGCTGCAGCACATAACCAAACGCCAGATTCAACTTCAAGGCCGTAGTTTGATCGTTGAAGATGGCTTCCACGTACTTGAAGAGCCGAGACAGGGCCTCTAACCGGAAATTGTAGATGTCTAGTAGCAGACGATGACGGTGGATACATCGTCGGATCATGAACCAATGGTCCCTGTAGATGTCACTTAATGGATGGGCGTCCGGTAAGATTTCACTGGGGGCATCCACTGGGTCTTCCTGGAAGACAAGCAAACTGGGCATGGGCTCGGTGCTCGGCAAGTGTTGGGTGGGTGGTGTCTCCGTACGTTTCATCTCCCTGGGATCCTCTTCAGTGGGAGTGACCTTCCTGGGAAGGTGGAAAGTGGTCGCCCATGCCGTGATGACGGACAATGAATCAAACGCTGAACTGATTGAGCCGTTTGAAGAGTTGACCACATTCGTAACGTTGTTCCGTCGCGCCCTCGTGGAATGAGCGTTCGTGGTGCCGTAAAGCATCTTCCCGATTAAATGATCGTGCGCAGGTTATACAAGTATACCGTGCGCCCTTGTGGATGGAGGACTCGTGCCGTCGCAAATTTTCGGGACGACTAAATGGCTTCAGGCAGGTCAAACAAGAGAACATGTCGGCTGCGTATCATTCCCACCTACCGCCTCTTTTATAAGCCCGCAGCCCTCAATAACTCTCCTACGTTGTTCTTCCCAACAATCAGCTCATCGCTGCCCTGTACACTCGCGCACTTGTGACATGTCTAGCATTGCGTTATACAATATATTTCCTATATTATACAATATCTGCCCTGTATTATACCATATTTGCCCTCTATTATACAATATCTTCACTGTATTGTACAATATATGTCCTGTATTATACCATATCTGTCCAGTCTTATACAAATATCTGTCCCGTATTATTCAATATTTGTCCTGTATTATACAAAATATGTCCAGTATTATACCAAATCTGTGCTGTATTATACCTTATCTGTCCTGTATTATACCATATCTGTCCAGTATTATAAATATATGTCCTGTATTATACCATATCTGTGCTGTATTATACAATATCTGTCCTGTATTATACAATGTCTGTCCTGTATTATACAATATCTGTCCTGTATTATACCAAATATGTGCTGTATTATACCTTATCTGTGATGTATTATACCATATGTCCTCTATTGTACCATATATGTCATGTACTATACAATATATGTTCTGTATTACACAATATTTGTCCTCTATTATACCATATCTGTCATGGATTATACCATCTTTCCTGTATTATACCATATCTGTCACGCATTATACTAAGTCTGTGCTGTATTATACAATATTTGGTCTCTATTACACCATATCTCTCATGCATTATACCACATCTGTCCTGTATTGTACCATATTTGTCCTGTATTATACAATACTCATGCCCGGTTTGCTTGTGTCTAGAGTCGAGGGGGGGCCTAGATATCCAGCTGGACACCGGTGATACTGTTCCACATACGCCTGACGACATCGAGCATTTCCAGGAGGATCCAGTGGATGCCCCCAGTGATCTCTTACCGGACGTCCACCCATTAAGTGACATTCCACCGTCATCGGCCGCTACTAGACATCTACAATTTCCGGTTAGTGGACCTGTCTCGGAAAGATGGAACTTTCTGAAATGGCGACTTCTGATTGGCCAAGAGCAGCCGAGAATACATCTAACAGACAGGAAAGAATATGACAGATGCAGCGCCAAATGGTGGCCTCTGTTTGAACAAGAGGCTACTTGTATTGTAAACATACCCAACGCAGTTCCCACAGCTTGGGTATGATGTACTGGAGGCGATAGTAAAATGATTGATCTGTCATCCTTGTTGTTGCTGTTGTTCTCTCACCGGTCTATATCATGGGCGTTAAGGCGTAACGACAAGCGTTGACGGGCGTCACCGCATTTCGATGAATTAGTGTCAATTTCATGGACTATCTTGAAAATCAGAGCTTCAGGGCAAATTCACCAGGGCGTTGAAGCGTTAAGCTTGGCGTTGGCAGGCGTTGATACAAGGTGACGCCTCACACGACGCATTCGGACCACGGATGGTCCATCTCAACCCCAAACGCTTCAAACGCTACACACCCCAAAATGTCTGCTTCCGCTAATACTTCTACTGATGACGTCACCAATGACGTCACAGATCACGTGGACATGCTTCAAATGGTGGTCTACATACCGAGAGCTTCAAAATGACACCCCACACGACGCATTCGGACAAAGGATGGTCCCTCTCTACCCCAAACACAAGCCCACGCACCCTCAAACTGACCACTTTACTTACTACACCCAACTGAGCATGCGCAGACTGACGATACTTGCAATAAAAAACACGCCATTCTGACTACCTCACAAAAGCTTCACTTTGACACCTCTCACGACCGATTTGGACCAATAGTGGTCCATCTCTACCCCAAACACACCTCACGCACCCACAGAATGTCTGCTTTCTATACTACTACCAGACTGCGCATGCGTAGAATATTGAAAACGGACGATCCATTAGACCAGTCGGATGCTCCTCCACGAAAGCTTGAAAATAAGACCTCATACGACACCATCTGACCATTAGGGGCTCACCTAGACCGCAAACGTCCACCCAGCACTATTTGCCCACTACGCATGCGAGCAGTATCTTTTTCAAAAAATTTCACCGCTTAGCTTCGGGACCCCGCCCATCGTGTTCTACGTGGTTAAACAAGATCCCGCAACCCGTATCGCAATGAACATGTGTGAATTGCCCAGTATGGACCTATCCACTGAGCCAGTAGGCCTATGGGCCTATCCAGACCTCCGGGAACTTTTCGAAAAAAATCACCGCTTAGCTTCGGGACCCCGTTCATCGTGTTCTACGTGGTGAGACGTGAAAAACAAGATCCCACAACCTATATTGCAATGTCCAGGAGTAAATTTCCCAGTATAGACCTATCCACTGAGCCAGTTTGGGCCAATATGCAGACCTACCCGGTACCTGGACCTTTAAAAAAAAATTCAACGCTTAACTTCGAGACCCCTCCCATCGTGTTCTACGTGGTTAGACGTGAAAAATAGGTCCATACTGGGAAATTTACTCCTGGACATTGCGATATGGGTTGTGGATCTTGTTTTTCACGTTTCACCACGTAGAAGACGATGGGCGGGGTCCCGAAGCTAAGCGATGAAATTTTTCGAAAAGTTCACGGAGGTCTGGATAGGCCCATAGGCCTACTGTCTCAGTGGATAGGTCCATACTGGGTAATTCGCATATGTTCATTGCGATATGGGTTGTGGGATCTTGTTTTTCACGTCCCACCACGTAGAACACGATGGGAGGGGTCTCGAAAATAAGCGGTGATTTTTTTTTAAAAGTCCAGGTACCGGGTAGGTCTGTATATTGGCCCATACTAGCTCAGTGGATAGGTCCATACTGGGAAATTTACTCTTAGACATTGCGATATGGATTGTGGGATCGTGTTTTTCACGTCTCGCCACATATAACACGATGGGCGGGGTCCCGAAGCTAAGCGGTGAACATTTTTGAAAAACTCACTGCGCCCATGCGTAGTGGGTAAATAGTGCTGGATGGACGTTTTGGGGTCTAGGTGAGCCCCTACTGGTCCGATGGTGTCGTATTAGGTCTTATTTTGAAGCCATCGTGGAGGAGCATCCGACTGGACTAATGTATCGTCCGTTTTCGTTATTCTACGCATGCGCAATCTGGTCGTAATATAGAAAGCAGACATTTTGGGGGTGCGTGGGGGTGTGTTTGGGGAAGGAATGGACCACTACTGGTCCAAATGGATCGTGGGAGGTGTCAAAGTGAAGCTTTTGTGGGGTGGAGTCAGAATGGCGTGTTTTTATTGCAAGTCGCGTCAATCTGCGCTTGCGCAGTTGGGTGTAGTAAGTAAAGTGGTCATTTTAGGGGTGCGTGGGTGTGTGTTTGGGGTAGAGAGGGACCATCCTTGGTCCGAATGCGTCGTGTGGGGTGCCATTTTGTAGCTCTCGGGATGTAGACCCCGACTTGGGGCATGTCCACGTCATCTGTGACATCATTGGTGACGTCATCAGTAGAAGTAGTAGCGAAAGCGGACATTTTGGGGGTGTGAAAGAAGGTGTTTGGGGTAGAGCGGGACCATCCTTGCTCCGAATACGTCCTGTGGGTGTCATTTGTAGCTCTCGGTATGTAGACCACCATTTGCGGCATGTCCGCGTCATCTGTGACGTCGTTGGTGACGTCATCAGTAGAAGTATTAGCGAAAGCGGGCATTTTGGGGTGTATAGGAAAGCGTTTGAGGTAGAGATGGACCATCCCTAGTCCGAATGCATCGTGTGAGGCGTCACCTTGTATCAACGCCTGCCAACGTCAACCTTAACGCTTCAACGCCGTGGTGAATTAGCCCTGAAGCTCTGATTTTCTAGATAGTCCATGAAATTGACACTAATTCATCGAAATGCGGTGACACCCCTCAACGCCTGTCGTTACGCCATAATCCTATCTGGCCTGGGCTTTTGGGACCTGTCGTGGCCTGGGGTGGGGGGCCGAAATGGACCCCCTAATTATTTTTCTTACCCCTTGTGCTAGGGGGCTGAAACACTATATCCTTGAATCAAACTCTACCAGAAAATGTAAAAAATGGCCGCTTTGATGACGTCACAGTGACGTCATTTTCAAAAACGGCATTTTTTGGTCGATTTTTCGGTCAGATTTTCCGAATTTTTTATTTATGCAATTTCTCTGTAAAACAGCTTCAAAAATTAGCAAATATTAATATGATGTGAAATAAAATAGTTTTTGCTCACTTTTCATCGCAGAAAAGCAGAAATGTTGAAGAAATATGACAAAAACATCACATTTCTGGGACCCCACATTGCCGCCATCTTGAATTTGCCCATGATCCTTTCCTCGGGGGTCATGGAAATAGGCTCAAAATGACCCCAATATGATAAAAAATAAAGTCACGAAGTTTCAGCTCTCTATTTTTTGATAAACAATAAAGTCACGAAGTTTCAGCTTTTCAGGTCTTGCAAATAGACTCAAAATGACCCCAATATGATAAAAAATAAAGTCACGAAGCTTCAGCTCTCTATTTGTTGACGTTCCGGAGATAGCGCAGAAAGTTTGGAAGGGCGGCGATTTCGCCCCCCCCCCCCTAGGCCAGGTAGAGTTAACGCCCATGATGTAGACCGGTAAGAGAACAACAACAACAACAAGGATGACAGGCCAATCATTTTATTATCCCCTCCGTTGGGTATGTTTACAATACAAGCAGCCTTTTGTCCAATCAGAGGCCGCCATTTGGCGCTGCATCTGTCATATTCGTTCTTGCCCGTTAGATGAATTCTCTGCTGCTCTTGTCCAATCAGAAGTCCCCATTTCAGAAAGTTCCATTTTCGGCCATGTTCGCTCTGATCCGTTTGTTCTAATCGTCGTCGGGCAGGCCAGGATACCATTGAGGCAACATATCACCAAATAGTTGTTTGTGCATTCTGAGTATCTATCAGTGCATGGGCGAATACATTCATCGGATGGGGTGGTCGGTCAGCTTGGTAACGAAAAACGTGACATTGGTCACCCTTTCTACGACCCAATCGGTGTTGGGGGTTTTTTGTTGGGCCCATTCCAACACATCGAATTGGTCCACTTGGTCCAGCACGGGCTCTAGTGACGCCCTATCCGTGATGGTAAACGGTTGGTCAAATACCCAGATGTTACTGCTCGGGTAAAACTATCGGACTTGGTCTGCCTCCTTATGCTGCAGCACATAACCAAACGCCAGATTCAACTTCAAGGCCGTAGTTTGATCGTTGAAGATGGCTTCCACGTACTTGAAGAGCCGAGACAGGGCCTCTAACCGGAAATTGTAGATGTCTAGTAGCAGGCGATGACGGTGGATACATCGTCGGATCATGAACCAATGGTCCCTGTAGATGCCACTTAATGGATGGGCGTCCGGTAAGATTTCACTGGGGGCATCCACTGGGTCTTCCTGGAAATGCTCGATGTCGCCAGGCGTATGTGAAACAGTATCACCGGTGTCCGGCTGGATATTTAGGCCCTCTTCGACTGTAGACACAAGCAAACTGGGCATGGGCTCGGTGCTCGGCAAGTGTTGGGTGGGTGGTGTCTCCGTACGTTTAATCTCCCTGGGATCCTCTTAAGTGGGAGTGACCTTCCTGGGCTCCCCTTCAGTGGAAAGTGGTCGCCCATGCCGTGATGACGGACAATTAATCAAACGCTGAACTGATTGAGCCGTTTGAAGAGTTGACCACATTCGTAACGTTGTTCCGTCGCGCCCTCGTGGAATGAGCGTTCGTGGTGCCGTAAAGCATCTTCCCGATTAAATGATCGTGCGCAGGTTATACAAGTATACCGTGCGCCCTTGTGGATGGAGGACTCGTGCCGTCGCAAATTTTCGGGGCGACTAAATAGCTTCAGGCAGGTCAAACAAGAGAACATGTCGGCTGCGTATCATTCCCACCTACCGCCTCTTTTATAAGCCCGCAGCCCTCAATAACTCTCCTACGTTGTTCTTCCCAACAATCAGCTCATCGCTGCCCTGTACACTCGCGCACTTGTGACATGTCTAGCATTGCGTTATACAATATATTTCCTATATTATACAATGTCTGCCCTGTATTATACCATATTTGCCCTCTATTATACAATATCTGTCCTGTATTATACTATATCTTTACTGTATTGTACAATATATGTCCTGTATTATACCATATCTGTCCAGTCTTATACAATATCTGTCCCGTATTATACAATATGCCCTGTATTATACAATATTTGTCCTGTATTATACAAAATATGTCCAGTATTATACCAAATCTGTGCTGTATTATACCTTATGTCCTGTATTATACCATATCTGTCCAGTATTATAAATATCTGTCCTGTATTATACCATATCTGTGCTGTATTATACAATATCTGTCCTGTATTATACAATATCTGTCCTGTATTATACCAAATATGTGCTGTATTATACCTTATCTGTGCTGTATTATACCATATGTCCTCTATTGTACCATATATGTCATGTACTATACAATATATGCTCTGTATTACACAATATTTGTCCTCTATTATACCATATCCGTCATGCATTATACCATCTTTCCTGTATTATACCAATCTGTCCTGCATTATACTAAGTCTGTGCTGTATTATACAATATTTGTCCTCTATTATACCATATCTCTCATGCATTATACCACATCTGTCCTGTATTGTACCATATTTGTCCTGTATTATACAATACCCAAGCCCGGTTTGCTTGTGTCTACAGTCGAGGGGGGCCTAGATATCCAGCTGGACACCGGTGATACTGTTCCACATACGCCTGACGACATCGAGCATTTCCAGGAGGATCCAGTGGATGCCCCCAGTGATCTTTTACCGGACGTCCACCCATTAAGTGACATTCCACCGTCATCGGCCGCTACTAGACATCTACAATTTCCGGTTAGAGGACCTGTCTCGGCTATTCAAGGACGTGGAAGCCATCTTCAACGATCAAACGACGGCCTTGAAGTTGAATCTGGCGTTTGGTTATGTGCTGCAGCATAAGGACACAGACCAAGTCCAATACTTTTACAGTAACATCCGGGTATTTGATCTACCGTTTACCATCACGGATAGAGCATCGCTAGAGACCGTGCAAAACCAAGTGGACCAATTGGATGTGTTGGAATGGGCCCAACAACAACGCCCCAACATCCAACGGGTCGTAGAGAGGGTGACCAATGTCACGTTTATCGTTACCAAGCTGACCGACCACCCCATCGGATGAATGTATTCACCCATGCACTGATAGATACTCAGAATGCGCAAACATCAATTTGAGGACATGGTGCCTCAACGGTATCCTGGCCTGCCCGACGACGATTAGAACAAACGGATCAGAGCGAACATGGCCGAAGATGGAACTTTCTGAAATGGCGACTTCTGATTGGCCAAGAGTAGCCGAGAATACATCTAACAGACAGGAAAGAATATGACACATGCAGCGACAAATGGTGGCCTCTGTTTGGACAAGAGGCTACTTGTATTGTAAACATACCCAACGCAGTTCCCACAGCTTGGATATGATGTACTGGAGGCGATAATAAAATGATTGATCTGTCATCCTTGTTGTTGCTGTTGTTCTCTCACCGGTCTATATCATGGGCGTTAAGGCGTAGCGACAAGCGTTGACGGGCGTCACCGCATTTCGATGAATTAGTGTCAATTTCACGGACTATCTTGAAAATCAGAGCTTCAGGGCAAATTCACCAGGGCGTTGAAGCGTTAAGCTTGGCGTTGGCAGGCGTTGATACAAGGTGACGCCTCACACGACGCATTCGGACCACCATTTCACTGCTTAGCTTCTGGACCCCGCCCATCGTATTCTACAGGAGTAAAAGCGTTTGGTGTCCGGTTTTTCCCGTATATTATCGTTCTATTAGCGTTTGAAACGCGTTTCAATAGCGTTCTGAACGCGTTTTGTATTCGTTTCGTTTGCTTCTCAAAGAACGCGTTTATACCTCGCAAACGCGTTTGATGATCGGTATGTTCATTTATCTTTCGTTTCGTTTCGCTTAAAACGCGTTTCACGAATGCGTTTATGAACGCGTTTTGGAAACGCGTTTCGAACCGCGTTTTGGAAACGCGTTTCGGATCGCGTTTTATTGTTGTTGTTGTTAAATAAGCATCACCGGCGAGAATACTATTTGGTCTGTTTTTTTTATTTGTGCAATGGTTCGGCGACTGAGTGTTGATCAAAAGCCGCATGGAGTCAAGGTCAGGCGAAACGCTTTTTCGGTTCGGTATCACACGCATGACTAATCATTTCGCTTGGTACGGGAAGACAAATATTGTTTCGCTTGGTGAACGAAAAAATTTAAGCTTGCGTTTAAAACGCGTTTTGAAAACGCGTTTCGAAACGCGTTTTGGAAACGCGTTTCGGAACGCGTTTTATTGTCCCTGTTGTTAAATAAGCATTACCGTCCACACCACGGTTGCTTCGTCGGACGAGAATACTATTTGGTCTGTTTTTTTTCTTGGTACAACGGTTCGGCGACCGAGTGTTGATCAAAAGCTGCATGGAGTCAAGGTCAGGCGAAACGCTTTTTCGGCTCGGTATCACATGCCTGACTAATCAGTTCGCTTGGTACGGGAAGGCCTATATTGTTTCGCTTGGTGAACGAAAAGATTTAAGCTTAGCGCAATATATAAACGAAACGAATTACCGGACACAGAACGTTTTTGCTCTTGTATATTAAAGGCTATGCCACATATATTTATAGCATAGGGATTATAATAGAGGCTGGGAAAAGCCCCGACACATGGGCTTCCTGGCCTGGTTTGCAAAATAAACACACAAATTTGCACGAGTCGAACGAAAGGAGAAACGCGTTTTGATAAAATAAAAATTAAGCGATATTGAAAGCGTTTCGTTTCCTATAATCGGTTGGTAAGCGTTTGAAACGCGTTTACATTTCGTTCCGTTCGCATTTCGTTAGGTCAAACTAAACGAAAATAACCGGACACCGAACGCATTTACCCCTGTACGTGGTTAAACAAGATCCCGCAACCCGTATCGCAATGAACATGTGTGAATTGCCCAGTATGGACCTATCCACTGAGCCAGTAGGCCTATGGGCCTATCCAGACCTCCGTGAACTTTTCGAAAAATTTCATCGCTTAGCTTCGGGAGCCCGCCCATCGTGTTCTATGTGGTGAGACGTGAAAAACGTGATCCAACAACCTATATCGCAATGTCCCGGAGTAAATTTCCCAGTGTGGACCTATCCACTGAGCCAGTATAGGCCAATATACAGACCTACCCGGTACCTGGATCTTTCAAAACAAATTTCACCGCTTAACTTCGAGACCCCTCTCATCGTTTTCTACGTGGTTAGACGTGAAAAACAGGATCCCGCAACCCATATCGCAATGAACATGTGTGAATTGCCCAGTATTGACCTATCCACTGAGCCAGTAGGCCTATGGGCCTATCCAGACCTCCGTGAACTTTTCGAAAAATTTCACCGCTTAGCTTCGAGACCCCGCCCATCGTGTTCTACGTGATGAGATGTGAAAAACAAGATCACACAACCCACATCGCAATGTCCAGGAGTAAATTTCCCAGTATGGACCTATCCACTGAGCCAGTATGGGCCTATACACAGACCTACCCGGTACCGGGACATTTCGAACAATTTCACCGCTTAGCTCCGAGACCCTCCCCCATCGTGTTTTACGTGGTGAGACGAAGAAAACAAAATCCCACAACCCATAGTAAAATCCACAAAAATGACCACCCCCATACTATACAGGCATTTTTCAGTATAGATGCAAATGTTCGAATCATTCTCCTATTGTTGAAGTAAAGTCCGTGTTCCGCATTTTATATTTTCGGAGTCCTCATTTTACATGCACCCATCTATGACTTGATAGGCATGCCCGATAAGCCGGAGACCGATATTAGCTCTTTTGGACCTGGTTGATAGGAGTTTTCCCCTTTTTTAGGGGTAAAGTCCGTGTTCCGCTTTTTATATTTTCGGGACAAATCTTCAATCTACATGCACCCACCCATGACTTGATCGCCCTGGACGAGCTCTTCACTTTGACACCTCACTCGACTCAATCGGTCCTCTGGCCTCCAAAATGTCCCGAAGATTGGCGAAGATTGCCGGAGAATTTCTCCCGGCTCTCCGCGTATTAGGGACTATTTTCTATACGCGGAGGCCGTTTTCCGCGACCGCATCATCGCCAGACTGCATCACCGCGGAGGAATACGTGACCGGAAGTCCCGGAACTATAGTGACCTTGATTTTCCCGTGATCTCCCCAAAAACGACGAAAGTAGGGCAAGTTGACTTTATCCGGCCTTTACATACTACTTATGGCTTCACGTTGTGCACAGCCTCTATACACAATTAGGCGAATTTCCACAGTTAGACGCAAATTTTCTACACGATTAGGCGCAACGCATAATTAGGCGCAAAATGATTTCCACGAATGAGCGCGTTTCCACGATTAGACGCATATTTCTCACACGAATAAGCGCATTTCCACAACTACATGTAAGAGCAAATCTCCTACACGAATAGGCGCAGTTCCACAATTAGGAGCATTTTTTCTACACGATTAGGCGCAACGCAGAATTAGGCGCAAGATGGTTCAAATGATTAGGAGCAGTTACATGATTAGACGCAGCCTCCTTACACGATTAGGCGCATTTACAGAAATAGGCGCAAATTCCGTACACGATTAGGTGCAGTTCCACAATTGAGCGCAAATTTCGTACACGATTAGGCGCAGTTCCACCATTAAGCGCAAATTTCCTACACGGTTAGGCGCAACACGTTATTAGGCGCAGTTCTTTTACACGATTTGACGCTGACACGATTAGGCGCAAACACACGATTAGGCCCCCTACAGGGGCTTTTTGGTTGGCTCAGTCGAATGAGGCATCACACTGGCGGGGTATCTTCTGATGTTGCCACGCTCCCGCCAGATTGTCACCATAATACGCGGTTGAAATAATGACTGGTCCTTGGCAAAACCTTGGGTTAAAGCGGGTACGATGACCCTACCCCTCTCCACGTCTGCAGGTGAAGTCAAAATGCGGTCGTGATGTCATAAGACTATTAAATATTCATGGCCTGGGCACTCTGAACACCAAATGCAATTGAAATCAGTAAGATCCTACATAGCGATATATGCGATTGGGGAGCATTGCTAGGATATTAATTTATTAAGATTGGAAAGCTCGTGCATTGAATTGCGTTTACGGGCAGAAGCAGAGTTTGTATTATTATATAAGCTAAATGTAGTTTTTCTCGCAAGAGCGAAGTGATGAACAGTTTCTTCAGAGAAACAGAATGCTTCAGAGACATCATATAATGTTCTTATCGGTTAATCCGCATCACTGATCAGTATTATTAAATTAGTGATGGTTTGATGACATCCAGCAAAACTATCTGTAAAATTAATAAAATATGTATGCTACCGAACTCCCCAGTAATTAGGACTCTCGAATATTCCATCTCTCTATACACGCATACAGAGAGAGAGAGAGAGAGAGAGAGAGAGAGAGAGAGAGAGATGAGATTTTTATCCATGGTTTATGTGGAAGTTATATTATAGTCCATTGACCCAGAGTGGTGTGGAACTTTTGGTTTATGGGCAACTCTGTCTTGGTTCATAATCCTTTTTCGTTGTTCTACTGTATTTGTGGAGGACAAACTGTTGACTGGATATTTTTAACACTTGATGAATTGCCAAACTTTCTTCCTGTACAAAGAGTCTATTTTGTTTTTACCTCCGTCGATAACTCCGTCGATCAGACTGGAGGTCTAGGAATGCAACGTGAAATCTCTCGCCAAATAATTGTCATATGAGGAACCCACGATTCATGTGATTTCCAATAGGGTTCATCATGGTTCCCGACGAAATTTTGAAGCATTCTTTTTGGACAAAAACGAAATAATGGGGAACCCTCATTGCAATGCATTTCAATGGGCCTTGCTTCTGTAGTCGGGTTTCACTTCCCTTTGTGCGCACGAGGATTACCTAAAATGCAAACCGCGCACGTGTTCGGAAAGAAATTCGTCCACTGGCAAACAACATGTCGGCTGTTAGGAGGGCCATCAATTCTGTTGCTCTTAGCACACACATACTTCAAACTATTCCTTTGTTCCGTTTTGAGTGAATAATTCAAATTCAAGTCGGACACAACAGAATCGATGGCCCTCCTAACAGCCAACATGTTGTTTGCCAGTGGACGAATTTCTTTCCGAACACGTGCGCGGTTTACATTTTGGGTAATCCTCGTGCGCGCAAAGGAAAGGAAAGAAAGATGGCGTGAAGCGAGCAGGAAGGACGTGTTGATATGTGCCGAGAAACAAAAACAATCCCGAGTCACTTGTTTTTTTTTCTACCCTCAGTGCTTTCGTGAGCAGATTTTGTGTGTTATGGATAGTTGATGAAATAAGGTACGTATTTATTCATGTATTTGGGTCGAATTTCATGAGTTGAATTTTGCTGTTTGCTTGGTTTCTCCGACCCAATGGCATGAGCATCGATACGGGTTCAAAATCTTACCCGTCCTGATTGGCGAGCTCGCCATGGAGGACCTCGCCACTGAGTGAGGACGTCTTTTTATGGCTTATAGTTGTAAAACAACTCCATATAATCTACGATGGTGTAACGAATATTGGTATCCCCTAAACGTTAAATCAGGACTAAGCACAAGCCCGAACCAAAGCGCAAGTCTGGAACGGAGTGTGCACGCCAACCTGGAAATGGACGGAAATCGGGGTCTACATGATGCCACAATGCTCAGCATAATTACGGGTGTACGACAGATATATGACTGAATGAACTTACCGTCCAGTAATTATATGCATCCTGGCCTGTGATATCAACGGAGAAGGCTATCTAATGTTCTCGTTAACAAAGAAAACTGTGCAAACTGTATACAGCGATATAATTAGCGGTAACGAAAGTGAAACTAGAAGTCGGGAATTCCCCACAAAGTCTGCTTTGTGATAACGGTTGGAGTTATCGTTCCTAAGCTGTACAATGATGCGAGTTGTCTTTGACTGGATAGTGCAGATGGCGCTGCGGGAAAATGTGGTTTATCATACGGGCGACACGACGTCATGTGAACGTTGGTCTGATGTGTATAAAAGGCGAAGATCAGGCATGAAAATCACTTCGGAACTGAACTGCAACCAGGTAACAGCTCTTCTTTATTGGGCTATAGACTACACTGCCAAAAATACCCTACTGATTTAAGATAATGCCCTAAAATTTTCTTGAAATAAGATAATTTTACTCAAAATAAGTTAAATTTTAAGAAAACTTTTAGATTTTTTTTCTTGTTTGAGTAAAATATTCTTACCCCACTCCAAAATTTACTTAATGAAGAAAAAAAATCTTAAAATTGAAGAATTTTTCTTTAAAAAATCTTGTTTTAGGAAAAATTCTCAAATATTAAGATTTTTTTTTCTTGTTTAAGTAGAAGTTGGAGTGGGGTAAGAATATTTTACTTAAACAAGAAAAAGAATCTTAAAATTTTCTTAAAATTTAACTTATTTTGAGTAAAATTATCTTATTTCAAGAAAATTTTAGGGCATTATCTTAAATAAGTAGGGTATTTTTGGCAGTGTAAAGTCTATGGGACAGGTTAAAGTGGTACCTACAGGGAACATTGTGTACTTTAACAACGGAGACGGACGTATAATCGGTGGACGGTGCCGGTATGGAAAAGAGGGAACATAGAAGTCCAGTGCCTAGTATCAGTGAAGGGTATTGAGCAGCAGTGTGGTCGGCGAATGCTGGGATGCGTTGGGGCGACCGGTAATATTCCAAGGGATATGGAATTGGGCTGCTGATACATGGAAGCACTATACCGCACTGGCGATACCTAGGATCCAACTGTACCTACCGGATTGGAGTTCGAAGGAAGAAGTCACTCTCACAAGCCAGCTTATGTGTTGGGGGCCCTGAAGTGTTCACGGTGGAGAGGAATAACGCTGTCTGAGAGCGTTCTCGCCGTGAAACGGGTGACAGAAAACTGGTACCAACCTGTGAGAGGAAGCATGGCGATTTGATGTGATCTGAGACGTTGAAGGAAGTCTATCGGAAGAAGGTCTGCTTTACAGGTCGTCGTGAGTACCTCAGTCTGGGCCGTTTACGGTGCCTACGAGCATGCCACCGAAGCAGCATCTCAAAACTGTTACAGACAGAATCGCTGCCAGAGACGTTATATTAGACCACATCATCTAGCCGGATACATCCTGAGGAGAGGATCCTCGCAAGTCAGACTACGCCTGGATAGAAGTCAGCCGAGATCACGGTTATTAGACGAACCTAGGATGAGATAGTAATCACACGGAAGAAGTGGCATTGCCGATACGTACAAACCAGAAGAAGCAGACGTATCCACGGTGGGAAGACGAACCGACCTGTAGAAGGGAATAGATACCTACAAGGTCAACAGACGTATCCATGGCGGGAAGACGAGTCTATCTCTAGGAAAATACGTACCTGCGAGGGGAAGACGGGCATATCCACGGTGAGAAGACAGGACACATTCAGGGGACTTTCTGGGGGAAGATATACTTACCTTGGAGGGAAGACGACACGGAAGCATCCTCGCAAGACAGATTACAACTGTGGAAGAACGGACATATCCACGGTGGGAAGACGAACCTCCCTGTAGAGGGGATTTCTCACAAGTAGAAGCAGACGTATCGACGGTGGGAAGACGGAGCAGTCTCTGGGACCATACGTACCTGTAGGGGGAAGACGGTCATATCCACGGTGGGAAGCCACGACGTTTTCTGGGGACGATATACCTACCTTACAGAGAAGAGAGTCGATATATCCATAGCCTCGCTCCAAAAGCCGGGAGAAGGAAGGACGTCGAGCCGCTATCTTTGGCCTCGCTCCAACGACATTCCATACCAAGAGAGGGGCCAGCAGCCAGGCCGCCCCTACGATCACCTACCGTGTGGAAAGGGCCAGCAGCCAGGCCGCCCTTTACACGGCGCGTGTATTTAATAACTGTACATATTTACATCTTTACTCTCGATCATCCTGTATATTTGACTGAATATTATTGCATATCATTTGACTCTATATCAGCCTTGGTTGTCTCTACACTCTCCTACTTTCTCGATCCAGACAAGGTGACAGGTCGAAGTGAATCTCTAGTTGGCAAGGACTAGTGCCGGCAGGGACAGCGGCCTGACAGCTTGTACGCTACCATATAACGAGACTTAGCTCCACTGCGTCCCGTTCATTGACCGGCCCGGCACACGTTACAATAGGATTATAACTGGAGACTGATTATATATAATCTACGATAGTATTACAACTGGAGACAGATTACATCAGCACAAGAGTATGGATTGGATACGTTGGGCAAACCTTGCTGCATGAATAAATAACATGTGATTTCGCAGTCTGAGACGCATTGCAAAATTATCTCCCTTGGATCATGTGGTATGAGCCGGCATGCCACTTCTTCGTGTTTGACACTTTGTTTTTTGAAAGCTATGTACTAATCACAGTTAATCTGCAGATATTTTCCATCCATGCTTGTGCATCAAATTTTATAGCAGATATCAAATCGAAAGTAATAATCTTAACAATATTATTCAGAGAAACGCCTAATTGGAGGAATGATTTATTCGCAAAATCATACTTTATTTATACACAAATCTATATCATTGTGTTGAAATATGTATGTCTTGTGTGTTCAAAAATTATAAATGTAAGGTTTTTCACTCTGGGTAGTTACATGTAAGAAGCCCTTGATTACAGGGTCTCTGGGGAATCCAGGCATGGACAATAGTCTTGAATGGGCAGTCGGTCACTGAACACTTGCTTTTATTTCGCAAGTCCACATTATATTATCGGCTGGGAGCAATGATCTTTCAAATATTAGCAGTAAGAGTTTGTTGGCTCGTGGATTTTAATACATTATGAGGGATTCTTAGAAATGACAAGACTGCATGGCCAGAGGAAAAATTCCCATTGCGTAAAAAGCAAATTCTAAATTAACCTGAGGTGGGAATTTATATTCACTATCTATACATGGGCCTGAAAATGTGAACATGATAACGAAGTGAATAACGACAAATATGTAGGGCCCTGTACCGCTATATGAGTGATGAAATTAAAAAAACAAAAATAATAATAAACGTGTTTGTGGGCAAATTACAAAGACTCAAATCCATATGAGCTAACATTATATTTTATGCAGATCTATGTGCAATGTACGTATCTCAAACCGGCGGAATTTCCATAAAATAGTACCATGTATGGCCCGGTATGAAAGAGAATATGGTTCATCAATCATAACTTTGAATTTTTTTCATATGTTTATTCATTATGACGCTAAATTCTCTAAACAAAGATCGAACTCGCACTGCTGCAGAGCAGTCAGGTATGACGAGGCCATGCTTCGCCTCGTGACCGCCTGGTGTCGTGGAAAACAAAGACCGTCCCCAGTGGCGAGCTCGCCATACAGGATCTCGCCACTCAGGACGGAGTAAGATTTTGTACCCTGTTGGATACATCACCTGGTCACGTCAACAAGGGCTACGGGAGGTTATGCACGCCACTGATATCGGCAAGACTGTAAGACCTCCCATTGAAAAGGTAATATCCTGGACAAAAGACTGACAATACAACTTCCAGCAGATCCTTTGTCAATTATATTTCGTGAGTCTTACGCCAAATCGTTGCCCTAGTTGTTCTATATCCTTTGGGGAGGGGGGGTATTTATTTTGCCTTTTGGCATGAATTTCTTGTGCATTTATAAAATATTGACCAGCATTATTGTAGTGAAGGATCAAATCATAGTTTATTGTTTGTCAAACCACATGTGTCTCTGTCCCAATTCCAGGCCTTCAAGTGCCTCCTATATTTCCCTATATTTTTTAGTCATTCCTACAGTTTCCTATATTTTACTCAAAACCTCCTATATTTCCTATATTTTGACTTTTTCTCATGAAAACTTTCATCAATGCGCTGTCATGAGAAAATACATTTCAGAATTATTTTTTTTTCAGAAATTTTTTTTCGCTTCGCTCGGCAATTATCAAAACATTTCAATCGCTCTATGCTGAATCAAGCAAGAGAACAGGTCGCCTGATAGACCACCTCTAGGACGTGAGTGTCATTTGATTAAACACCAGAAAACTACCAAGTTTGGAACACACAATGTAGTACAGACCTGTCTTACACTCCTTTATTTCCTATATTTTCCCATATTTTATTCTGAAAATTCCTATATTTCTCCTATATTTTTGCAAATTTCCTCTTATATTTTCACCGTGAGCCACTTGCAGGCCTGCAATTCCCATTTCAAAGGTTCATCTCCCAGCAGCATACATGTCAATTAACATTTCAATACACTGAATTAAAAATTATTCTTGATTCTATTTTCAAATTATCTTGAGTAAGGATACCATTCAGGTATTGAGTACACGTATGCTGTGAGAACCGGTATAATGGATTACACTTTGTTGTGTATGATGAAGGCCATGAACATTTTCAGTAAATTGAGTTTTGATATTAAATGTATACATTTGATTCCAACATGCAGGTCATGGATTCAGCACTTCTGATATAAGACGCAACAGGACTGTTACACAATGGATGTACTGGATGAACTTGGAAGTACCAATACAGACTATCGATTGGATTAGCTGTGTCAGAAAGGTGTGGTATGACAGAGGTGGCGAAAATCAGAGCCAGTGATTGGCCGCATAGTATTGTGCAAATCACAACCCTCCCCCTCCCCAATTGGATATCAGCTAATTCCTCACAAAATAAACATTACGCATGTAATTACCACATGCAGGGTGATACATGTGTCAATCGGTCAGACATTTCCAAGGATGCCAAGTTCTAACTTAAAACAACCATGCCAGACTTCATTCCTTCACTCAGAATAATTGGATCTAACTTTTACAAAACCTGCAGCTTACAATGGCTCCTAAAACAGATCTACAACAGATAAATGAAGGGATCTATTTTATCTGTGCTATGGCAAAATTACAACACATATATAGAGGATTCCGTCAATGAGGATTCTATACTGTACACATACAAAATATGAAGTGTTGATGTGTAGGGCCTATAGCACAAAATCACAAGCAAGTTGGTAAAACTAAGCACACAGGGTCTCATATCTGCCGCTAACGTGTTGATTTGGGTGGGGGCGTCCTCTCAGGGAGAGGTGGAGGTGGGAAGGAGCCTAATGTCTCAAGCAGTATTTCAGGTTTTCCATCAATATACTCTATTCCATACCCCAATATTTCAAGCACGTGAAATCAGACAAAATTATTTGCGGGGAATGTGACTTCCACATCCCTACACATGTAGCTGGATATGCTAGTGGGGAACCCTCAACCCCAGGTTAATTACGATTGGTGAAGTTAACGTCCAACAAATGCAAAACTGAGCTTGGCATCCGGCCCTATGTTATTCAGTGATGTATTCCCCTACGGACCCTGTTGCCTCAACGGAGGTCTTTGCGCTCATCCAGCGCTTGTTTTCAAAAGGGATATAACTCGTCCTTTGATCTCTTTGCAATATGCACACAAAGTTACTTCCCTTGGACCATGGCTTAGGGTGCACAAAACACTAGCCACGGCTTCGTACAAAGTGGCTCAATTTCATAATAAGGAAGGCCGCCCGTTTTTGACTGCATGATAATTCTTCTTCCCTATTTACCCTACCAGGCCTGGTGGGAGGGGAGGGGGGGCTACCAAACTTTCTGCGCTATCTCCTGAACGACGAAAAATAGAGAGCTGAAACTCCGTGACTTTATAGTTTATCATATTGGGGTCATTTTGAGCCTATTTGCATAAGCCCCCGAGCAGAGGATCGTGAGTAAATTCAAGATGGCGGCCAGGTCGGCTACCATTAACGTGATGTTTTTGTCATTTCTTCAAAATTTCCTCTTTTCCACAATGAAAAGTGGGCAAAAACTATTTTCTTTCACATCACCTTAATTTGCGGAGAAATTGCATAAATAAAAAATTTGGAAAAATCGACCAAAAATGTCGTTTTGGAAAATGACGTCACTGTGACACCATCAAGGCGGCCATCTTGGATTTTTATACATTTTCTGGTAGAGCTTGATTCGAGGGTATAGTGTGGTTAGTTTCCGCATAATAAGTTTTATTTTATACACAGCTCGCTGTCAAAGAGCTGTAAGGGTTAAAATTTAGCCGTTGTAATTACATAACAGTTGGCGAGGATCAGACCATCTTTCCCATTGAGTTCTGGCCAAGCAAGCATTCTCATCGACGAATCCGTACATTTCACAGGTTTCAAAGGTAAAAGGAAGCAACTCACTCTCTAATTCAATCATTTATTTGAAGATATATGTAATCTATTATTTTTGTACCTTTTCAATATATCAGGAGAAAAGTGTTATTGCAAAATGAAAGCAAGCTTTTAAAGGCTAGAGGGCTGAAACTTAGCACACTATACCTTTGGATGAAGCTCTACAAGAAAATGCAAAAAAATCCAAGAGGGCCGCCATGATGACGTCACTGTGACGTCATTTTCAAAAAGAGCATTTTTGGTCGATTTTTCGGTCAAAATCTTCGAATTTTTTATTTTTGTTTTTTTTTCGCAAAAACTGCATGATGAATTAGTAAATAATAATTTGCTATGAAATAAAATAAGTTTTACCCACTTTTCCGTACAGAAAAGCAAAACTTTTGAAGAAATATGACGAAAACATCACTTTTTCTGGTACTCCACATGGACGCCATTTTGAATTTACCCATGATCCAATTTACCCATGATCCCCTGCTCGTGGGGTTATGCAAATAGGCTCAAAATGACCCCAATATGACAACCTATAACGTCACGAAGTTTTAGCTCTCCATTTTTTGGCGTTCCGGAGATATCGCAGAAAGTTTGGTAGGGGGACATTTTGCCCCCCCTCCCCCAGGTCTGGTAGGGTTAATGGGGGAAGGGAGGGAGGGGGAACCAATCAGGGGGTATTTTTTGATGATGCGAAGACATATGTTTCAGAAAAATGCATTGAATCGCGTTGAATCAACATGTTAAATTTTTGCGTAATTTTTGAAAAAAATATGGCGGAAACATCACTTTTCTGGTACTCTCACATGGCCCCATTTTGAATTTACCCATGATCCTCTGCTCGGGGGGTCATGCAATTAGGCTTAAAATGACCCCAATATGATAATCTAAAAAGTCAAGGAGTTTCATCTCAGAGCCGCGCTTGAATCAAAATATCTGGAACGGGTTATGTAGACATCATCTCCCGAGTCAACAGACGACCTTGCGTTATAATATCTAAGGTCGCGCACAAGACCATGTCGTCTTGAGGACCGAAACTTCTACAAGGTTTCAACTCAATGAAAGAAAATCTTCATCTATATGATCCTGTGGAATACCAGTATGTCAACTGCTTTCCTTTTTAATAAATCTGATCACCCCAATATGTTGGGATGGAAATATGTTTATGTTTACCATGTTTACCATTTAAGTACGATATGGTTAAGGCGCCGGACCAGGAACATGTCAGGTAATAACAACAAATATATTTTCCAAGGAACATTTTGAATATCTTCTAATAAACAAAAAATACATTTTTCTTCACCTTAACTGTCCAATTGGTTTCAATAGAAAAGGATATATGCGAAGGGACACTCTTGCCCATGACATTCTTAGCCATCACACTGGGCCGCATACTTAGTAAAGATATCTCTGATAAGTACATGTAACTTTAACCTCATGGGCATGGTCCATTTCCTTCAATCAGGTCGATACTCTCCATAAAGTTTCTGGTCCCAATAAGGCCTAGCTCATAAAGTTATGTTAAAGAAAGCTAATCTGACATTGTTTTATTGTAATAGATTGGTGTCACTGTTAAAATATCTTCAATAAGTTGAAAATAACAAATCACAGCAACATGCAACTCCTCATGCATGTAATTCGGGCTCACACATGCAATTTATGTCGACGAACAGCCTCAGATTATAATGTGTAAGCTGAACGACTTCAAATAAATCTTGTCTTACTGGCCACAGGTACTCCTAATTACCGTGTTTGCTGCATTCGACAGACTAACACTCTAGATATCGAGTCTATATCTAGAGTGTTGGTCCGTCGACTGCAGCAAACATAGTAATTATGTGTACCGGTACCAGTGTTATTGGCTGAGTGGATGTAACCTGGTAATGTTGATGCAAACCTGGTGAAAAATATGTTAAACAACTTTTGTGAACGTTCGTCATGTATGGCACACAAGCTTTCGTTATTTATTATTTTCAGGTTATTGAGACTTTTTTTAAATGTGATACCAATTTGCTACAACAACAGCACTACCAGACTACCGAACCCTTAAAACAAACTTACCCACCTGCATTTGCTGCATTATGAAACCTCTATTGGGAAGTTCGCGCCAAAACAAACGCTACCAGCTGTACAGGCGCGTAAGTCATCAAAAATCCGGATTTGACAGGACTTTCACGGCCTACTGCTCCATAATTCACGTAGATTGGATGCACGGTTGACTGTCCACATATCTAGCACGACCGACCGTGGTTCGTGGTTAGCTGTGAATTACGTTTTGGTTATGATCGATCTTCACATATTTAAATGGGTTTCTTATCAAACTAAGATTTCTGGCATATCCTATTTCTCAGCACTATAACTCGAAAATTATCAGCCTGAAACAGGAAATAATTGCGAATGCGTATCAGCTCTTTGGAAATTTTGATTGCTGCAGAATGCATGAAAGGAAGCTTAGATTAAAAAAACAATAATAATAAAAAAACAAATGGAAAACGCAAATTGATCGGTTACCGGTAGTCCTTTTCCTTTCACTTCAATGGGGAAACGACATTCCCCCCACGCTCTGATCGAAATCTCGCCAAAACCAGAGGTATCAATATCCTCGATTGGTTCAAACTCTCAGCAGGATTAATCTCTCCATATGTCTGGTCTATGTCGTAGGGCCGTAGTTTTGTTTGTAAATTGACCTGTGGTAGACATTGGCATGGAATGGATTGTATTCATGGGAAATGCGACTGTATTTTTCAGCCAATCAGCAAAGCAATATCCTGTGTATATTGACCATTCAGATCATGTGTCGACCATAGCGACCGTGACAACAGATGCGAAAACACAACAGTTGCCTGGCTTGTGGGATATTTGATGATAGATGAATACGTATATTTTCAACAAATTATGAAAATTAATAATTACGAGGGGAAAAATATATATCAAAGAAAATGATTTAAAGAAGATAATTATATTGGTTAATTTTCACAATTTACTGAAAATATAAGTATTCATTCACCATCAAATATCCCATAAGCCTGGTAACTGCTGCATGGAAACCTTGCTACCTCAGCTTTAAATTAGTGTTTAGATGAAGCGTAATCATGTACCTGTTTTCTGAAAATTTTAGAAAACAAAATGCATTGTTTTTACATAACTCAATTTTATAGTTATTATTGAGGGGGAAGGTATTTCCCATCATTTCTCTATTTATCCGATACAACCCGTTGTGAGAGATCGATTTTTGGCCACCATATAAATGCATAAATTACACGTGAAATATCGATTCTTAGCCACCATACTTGTCCCAGCAATTTTATTATATTAACTTTTTCCTTGAGTGAAAATTCATGATTTCAGAAGCTTTTCTTACTGTCCCTTGTTATCGGTATATGTACGGTGTATGTTATATTCGAGGCTGACAGTTTAACATGAGGGAATTGTTTTCGATTTTGAATACTGTTTTGGTAATATAAACGTCCTGTCCAATAACCTGTAGGGTCAAGCATTGTCAGTTAACTTCTGTGAGAAATTATATTTGACTGTATTTCCAGTAGGCGTCAGATTCGATCTTCGGTATTCAGCTATGTGATTTAACGGCGTGGATAAGTACAATGCACTAACATGTACCCGGTGGAACCCAAACTTTGAGTTCTGTGTTTTGGTTTGGTGACAATTCGATTGTCCCATTGTCATAAAGCATGATGAGTTGTTATCATATACCCATTGTTAGGACAGTATAAAAGAGAATGTTTGACGGTTTCCAATTTACAGTTTAAGATCTACTGTCATTGCCACCGGTACAGCGTCACAATTTGTAAGCTGAAATGAAGTACGAACAGCAAAAGCTATCTACAGCAATGTGTGTGTTCTGTTATCATCCATTTTAAGTCCAGAGAAAACCACTGGCCGGACCGGAGTCTTCTGAATGGGTTTATGTAATTTCACCCGGGAATATCGGCGCCCCATACAAGCCCACTTTCCGTCGAGGGTTCCCGCAAAATACATTGGCGAGTTTGCTTCAAGATAAAAAAAAAAATTCCGGATGCCACAGGAACATTGGTTGATGAACAGCGGAATCTTTAAATTTTCACGTCTGAAGTTTCCAGCCTTATTTGACGCTGTACCGGTGGGATAATCTACTGCAAGATCATGAGACGACATCCATTCGCGAGGACCCATCCACGAGCTACTGGCGCTCTTTGGTGACCCGTCTTGATGCTTGATCACGTTGCCCTCCGTTCCTGGACCCACCGTCTTCCCTCTTCCTTCTTTCTTCTTCTGCGGTCTTATAACTTCCATGGTCGCTCATCATTTTTTTATAATTTTTCTTGTAATATTCCAGAATGGTGAAACTGGTAGATTGCATGAACTTCTTTGTGTATTCAGGCTAAGGACAATGGCCAATTGCAGTGAGAACAGGTAAACAACCTTCCTTCCTTTTTGCACCTGCTGAGGTATTGCAGACGGTAAATAAGTCACACAGACGGGGACGGTGACTGACGAAAATATTTGGTGTCCTTGTTTGTTGGCCATTGCGAAATGTGCGACCCTTTTCAACGCCTCCTTGAACCACCCTGTAATTCTGACTGGATGGAGTTCTCACTGATATCCACAACTGCCGTGAGTGATGTCCATCTCAGTGATAAGATGATCTACCCAAACACTGTTCCTTCCTATAACAGCGACATGTTTCTCCTCTTCCTTGGTGACGTGACAGCGTGTGCCAGAAATGTCTGGAACGAGTCCATTCCGTGGAAACAGTATATACAGGTACAGCTTGATTCGTTCTACTTAACAGAGCCTTGTAAATGGCCATAGTGATTGAAAACATAACTGTGCTGTGGTAAATTTTCTGCCTGGACTTTCCTGAACTTTCTGTCTGACGTTGTGAAGTTCCCGCTGATTGACAATAGTGCGTGTGATGAACAGTGTGTAATTTACAGGAATGTGTCATGCCCTAACGAACTCAAAGACATTGTACTCTTATAACTTTCTTGGAACATTTTGGACTGAATCCCCAAACAGGTTGGTAACATGTATTGAACAATCATGTTATATGTGCTATGGTAATACCTTACATGAACTGTTGACATCTTTCGTATATTGTGCACGTTTTGTTAATTATTGATAATGCTGCATGCCCAGTGAAGTTGATAAATCAATGATAAAACTGATAGATTGAATGAACCTTTGTGACTGATAAATTTAGTGATTTGCAGATTGATAAATCTAGCCTTTGAAGTTTGTGGATCCACAATGATTTCTTTTTTATTAGGATATTTGTCGCGATCAGTTTCCATAATAGCTAGTGTAGCTGGTGAGATACAGTTTCCATAATAGCTAGTGTAGCTGGTGAGCTAAACACTTAACGCAATTTGAGCTAAATGAAACTAAGATTATCACGTATACACTGAGCACATGTACGTACTAGTGTTTGTAGCATATGAATGCTTGGTATAGGCTACGTAATCCATGAGGATCAACATTTTTCACTTTTTTGTTATTTCATTATTTAGTGAAAAAGGTTTGAAAACTTCGTTGCTAATATTAGTCAGATTACGTTGGGCCAAAGAAAGATTCAAACCGCGAAATGAATATTTGTTGTACAAAGATAGGCTGGGATAAGTAGGCTGGTGACTAAGTTCTATAATTGCAAGCGTCTGGTCCGTCATAATTCAATCATCGTCCACTAAAAAATATCCGCGTCCATAATCCAAAGACCTATTCCATATTCCATATAACAGCATTAGCACAGAATTCAAAAAGATAACCATAGTATACATAAACATAGGCTAGTTTTCTGCAAGAGAGAAACTGTCAACAGTTTTCAATGATGCCTGCAAGACATTAGGCAGGTTGCAAAATGTATTTTGTAATAGAATTCATGAGAAAAATTGAAATGGCAAATGTTTCGCCGTATGGTTTTTGACCGATTTATAGCATTCCATTTCTTGCCAAAATTCAAGTTTTTAACTCGTATTTTTCGAAAAGTATTCAAGTCATATTTGTGAAATTTGGCATGCCTGTTATCTACGTTACGATCTAGTCAACGGCGCCTAACTATTTATAAGTTCGGCTTAGGTTTTGAATTATTCAACTTTTAATGTAGAATGTTGTAAGATAATAGGTTTTGGTCAATTCATTTTAGTTAAAATGCTACAAAAAAAGAACTGAGCAAAAATATAAAAAACTGAGACGCTCTTTTACTAGTTCTACTAGTGTTTGATCAAGGTATGCCATCAAATTTGAAATATGTTAAACGGTGTTCACGAAATTTCAATTGAAAGATGGAGTCTATTGTTTTCATTTCATTTATTTTTCGAATATTTTCTACACCGTAGTAGCAACAGCTATGTAAATTACATAGGCGAATTCCTCAGGACATATGCCGTCATAAAATATATACCGTACATTATTATTTTTATGTTGGATATTTATCAAGGGGTGTACAGAACTGCCTCGCGGTGGGTTACTTATCCTTAAACTATCTACATGTAGGTCATGAGCATTTACATGTGTATACCTGACTGAAGAATCGGCCAGACAAAAGAACCAAAACATCAAATATGTATTTTTTTTTACATTTCATCCAATTTCCCCGATGTAGCTGCCAGTCAATTCGAACCTGTCTACTGTTCAAGGCTTTGATGTTCCCACCTGCTTGAGCCGGTTACATTTTTGATTCACTACCAAAAAAAGTTCAATTCAAAAATGATTGTTTTCAATAATAGTCTATCCGACTGAGTTGAGTACAATATCGTTTACCTGTCTGAGTAGGGCACAATAGCACTCTTAAAGACAAGCTGACTGAGTTTTATTAACCCTAGCCTGGGCTTTTTGGGACCTGTCGTGGCCTGATGGGGGGCCCAAATGCCCCCCGTCCCCCACCCACTAATTATTTTTCTTACCCCTTGAGCTAGGGTGTTGAAACTTGCCACACTATACCCTTGGGTCAAGCTATACCAGAAAATTCAAGATGGCCGCTTTGATGACGTCACAATGACGTCATTTTCAAAAAAGACATTTTTTGGTCGATTTTTCGGTCAGATTTATTTTTTGCAATTTCTCCGCAAAAACAGCATGATAAATTAGTAAATATTAATGTGATGTGAAATAAAATAGATTTTGCCCACTTTTCATCGCAGAAAAGCAGAAATCTTTGAAGAAATATGACAAAAACACCACTTTTCTGGGACCGCACATGGCCACCATCTTGAATTTACCCATGATCCTCTCCTCGGGGGGTCGTGCAAATAGGCTCAAAATGACCCCAATATGATAAACTATAAAGTCAGGGAGTTTCAGCTCTCTGTTTTTTGTCGTTCCGGACAGAGGGGGGGGGGGCATTTCGTCCGCGCCTCCCCCCCCCCCGCCCAGGCCAGGTAGGCTTAGTACAGTTGTCTGACAACGCAAGGAACGACACCATCAGTATTAGCAAGCCAACATTAAAATAAAAACTTGGCATATGCTAGAGAAATAGAACACACTGTCCAGAACTAAACAGTCGCCTCACTAGGAGGGTTTGATATACGAGAGAATTATACAGGGATACACCACCAGCTGATGGACATACCTGATTAACAATAGTGTGGTCATACCAAATTTTGTCGTATTCCAATTCCAGGCATGGTTGACTTTGTGTTGTATTTGTGTCCTCGATAGATATTGTTACGTCCACAAAACACTGAGACAATCGCACCGTGGTGCCATTCGTCGTATTACCTGACGCCTCTCCGTCGTCGTTAAGCATCTGACTGATTATGGTCGAATTTGGCAAAGTTTCAGTCAACTTACACAGGTGGTCCGGGTTGGCGGCAGTGAACACAATCACCAAAAATTGAAAGCCGCATGATATATTATCCAGACTAAAAAGGATGCCAATTCTTCTCTCGAATGGTCCCAAGCCACCTATTTGCTTTACGAAATCCTCGTAATCCATCCGGTCCGTATTCCAGAACCTGATGTATATTTCTTGTTTTTTTGTTAACGACCGGCTTCATGTCTTCACTAATATAGTTATTCCTGACCAATTTCAAAGATTGATTTTGCGCCCAATGATGTATACAGTAACAGTGAAAATAGAGCAGTATGATATAAATGTGTTTGTGCTGAGCTATACATGCATAGTATCTGATGTGTATGTAGGCTTTCCCTAAATATCTCTCTACGCTTGAACTACACGGAATTATTTCACATATGTATCACCGCCAGAAAAAAAGTTGTTTCTGTCAGAAGTTAATTAATTGTGTAACTTGACTCTGCACCCGTGTCCTGCCGAGGGCCCTCTTTTCATGTTAGGCCCAGCTGGTCCATGCGTGAAAGTTTGTCAGCTACTTTCCGACGAGCGGTGGCTCTCTCAGGGTACTCCGGCTTCCTCCACCAAACAAACTGACTGACACCATATGAGTGAAACAACCGTGAGTGTGACATTACGCCAAATCCCCCCGCCCTGTGAAATGAGATGCAGGTCAGCGTAGCGAGAATGGAGTTCCCTTTATAGCTCGCTTACCAGAGCAGGATAAAAAGTGACAGTAACGTCTGATATTCTCTACGGGTACGAGAATGGAAATCTGTTACAGTTTATGAGCAAAGAACTGTAATTTCGCTGTGGGAGCTGATCTTTCATAGCGGGCGAAAAGTCTCCCTTCGTGGAAAAGGGACAATCCGAGGTGCGCAGAGTGTACAGACTATATACATATAAGAGCGGCAGACATTTTTAGACCAGACTGAGGAGAAAATAACGTCTTGAAAAAGCACGCAAGGTACGAACTTTGCAGTATTATTTTGGCGCGATTTGCGACCGGGTAGCAAAGTTAGATATTCAGTAAATTATATGCATACATTTTTACTGGTATTTGTACATAACATCAAGTTTAAAAGCATACATTCTCTGTACTGTCTGTACATATATGTAAATACTCATTCTTCTGCATAACGTTGCATCGAAGCCATACGGTTCTATCTTATTTACTTGTAATCGCGTATACTACTGGTACAGAATATCCCATAATAGATACTTCAGGCATCATTGTAGTGTGATCATCTCTTCTAACCTCACACGAAATATACGGTGAAGGCCAGAACGTCAGTGAGCAAATCCAGTTATTCGTTCGTTTTTTTTCCGCAAACACCAAGACCGGTCCTGCTCGTACAACTCGTACAACTCCTTTGTTCAAGGATAACCAGGTTTTACCGGAAGTAACATTATGATGCACATTCGCAGTCGAAGAATATGATGAAATACAAGCGTCTAGTACGTCCATAACCCAAAGACCTAACTCATATAATAGCGTTAGCACCAAATTAGAAGAATAGGTGATAGTACATGTATGCAAAAAAACTAGAATAGTTTCCAGGAAGAGAGAAGCGGTCAACAGTTCTCAGTGTTACCCGCAAAACATCATGATGTTCCAAAAATATGAAATTCATATCTCTGAGCAGTATTCTTAATCCATATCATTTTCGCGTGAAGTCTTTATCTAGGATATGATGTATCTCAGTCACGCTTTGAATGTGACTGTTCATATTCATGAGGATCTTGAAATACATAGATTCATACAGCACCTGTCCCCGGGTTAAGCGGAATTAGACAGAAGTTACAAAACGTACCCCCATAGATCTTACACACTACGCTCGTATTTTGCCATCAGCATTCGATAAGTATCGCCAGATTTGAGAAATTTCGAGTTGAGGCGCTCGATGATATAGCCCAGTTTTACAAGTTTCTGCAATAATGTTTTGTAACGTTGATTAGAATTGTCACATTTAACCCAGGATATAGCAAATGCTACTCGGCGAGATATGTATACGCCATATGCAGATCCCTCTGGTATATGACTGTCCAGATAGGCATAGTTTTCGATGTCGAAATTGTATTCATCTCCTTTGTCGTAAAGTTGATGACAGAGAAGGCCCGCATCATTTTATAGAGATATAGGTCTAAATAAGAGGTGCTGTTAGGGCCATCTGTAGTTTCCTTCAAATCCAGCGAAGAATGTTTTATGGCTTCTGACATTAATACATATATATCGGCGATCATTTTTTTAACATCGATACTGAGCTAATACGGCCAATAAGTTTCCGATGAGAGATTGTAGTATAGAGAGTCGAGAAATCCCATGTGTATGCATGTCTGTAGGGTACTTGTCCTTTCGCATCTGTTCTTCTGTAAGACATTTTAAGTTCTTCAATATCCACATGCATTCAATGTCAGAGTTTGTAGGAATGGTGGCGCAACACCTTCTTTTATCTACTGAAGGGCCCTCGTCAACAGAGTTGAAAGAAGGCTGGTGGTGCAGCTACTAAAACAAACAATGAATCTAGCTTTGTATGGTGATTCATGTATTTTGGGAGTCCTGTACACTTTCGGTATATCGTTATGAGTAGTTGGAAGACAACTACTTCTTTCATTGAGAAACGGTTTGCGGTTTTTAAATTAAACGTCCAGAGTAAATGCTGTTTGGATTAAGTCGACGTATTCGGCGATGGTGTGTTAAAACACAATTCCTTAACCAGTAACTGGTAATAGTTACATATAAATATTATATTATTTGGAGCTTTGTTTGCTGGGGCTGAGACGAATTTACTCAGGAGATTTTCTAGAACTCCTTGCGAATTTAGGTTTCTCAGTACTTCTTTTGCTTGAGGAGGGATACTACTGTCAATATGGCGGATTGTTTCAACGACCTTGTTCTTGTTGAGGTCCCGCCAGTCAGCGAGTACTGTATTCTCGGCTCTCTATGTCTAGGTCCCTTCATCAGGAGTGGTTTTAGGTCCTCATGACTCACTATGTCAAGGTCCCCAGTCACAACACGCTTGCATGGTGTAAAGATAAAGTTCGATGATTCACAATCATAACTATAGCCTCCACATGTATACATGTTCCAGTCAAACTTCTTGACAGCATTAGCGTGATTGTATATTTTGGTGGCCAAAGATTTAGTATATTTATATGACATGGGCGTGTTGGAGATAGATGGATAGTCCATGGATCACAATTGGTCAATGTGTGGTCTTGGCGCTCCCTCCGAAGGAAGCACCGACATCGGTAGTAGAGAAGGCGTAGACACGGATGAATGCGGACGCTGATTGTTGAAATGTACACTCGTATACACTCGCTCATATGGGTAACTATTGACATGTGGTGTGATGTGGGTAAGGGATGATGGGTTTATCTACCCTGTTAGAGTTAACTGGTCTACCTTAACGCCTGTCTTAATGATTCAACGTCCCAGTCAGATATCTAAGAGGCTCTGACTTATCTAAATGCTCCCGTGATATCCCTAGAAATGAAAACTTACACTCGTTAACCCCTGTTCTTACGCCTTAATATGTGTCTCAACGCCTTAACGCTCGTCTCTAGGCCCCAACACTTTTTCTTAAAGCCTGAATGCCATGTCTTAACGATTTCACCTCTATCCTAATGCAATAGTGCTGACGTTACATAATCAGAGAGAGAGAAAGACAGATCATCATTTCATTTCATTTCATTTCAATCTGTATTTAACGTCGGAATGGTTAATACAGATAACATTAGCTACAAAAGCTATTGGTCCGACCAACATATGTGTGTATATATACATGTATATAAAATTAAAAGAGTATGGAAGCGTGTATTGCAACGCAGATAAAACGGACTAGGCAAAAAAAAAAGAAAAAAAGTACCGCAACACAACAGGAATACCATAAGATTCCTATTTACAAGGTAGTAAAACTAGGATAGATTTAATTAATTAGAAATATCGTATCTGCAGAGATAACAAGAACAGCTTGGACCTTTCCACTTGTTAATTATTCGTTTAAAACACTTAAAATTGTCCTCATTTCTGATATCCGAGGGGAGGTCATTCCAGATTTTGGCACCCATGTAGCCAAAACTTCTTTTGCCATGATTTTCCCCCTTGACTCGGGGTACCGATAGGATACTAGACCCTCCCCTCAGACCATATGAACTTTTTCGTCTATTAAAAATGTCTTGCAGATATCCCGGGGATATGTTGTTTAAAATCTTAAAAACTTCCATAGCTAAGAGACGGGTTCTTCTTAAGTGAAGTGTTGGTATACCTGCTTTTTGTAATAAAATATCATAGCTGCTGATAAAATCTTTAAAAACAAATCTCAGGGCTCTTTCTTGAATTTTTTCCATGTTTTTGGTGCTTGTTAAGCTGGTAAAATGCCACATAGTGGGACAATAGTTAAAACAGGAGAGTATAAAAGTTTTAAAAACTGCAAGTCTACTGTCAAAGTCTAAAAACTTTCCGGGCCGTTTTAAAACACAGAGTTGTCTTGCAGCTTTTTTACAAAGGATGGAAACATGAGCGTTAAAATTCAGCTTGTCGTCTATTTGTACACCAAGAAGTTTGACACTATGTTCAGGTATGACAGAGCATCCATCTATGTTTATGCTAAAATTATCGAATGGTTTGCTGCCAAGCAACATAGCCTGAAATTTATTGGCATTTATTCCATCATAAACAACAGTAACAGGCCCACATATTATTATCCCTTCCATTACATCACACCCGAGCTGAGGAGCTGCTGTGTTGTGTTTACATAACAAGTATATTTCTCTTGTATCCTTCTTGTCCACCCTTCTGGTCAGTATTGGGTAGTCCAGCATGCTGTTACGGCAACATGTCCTGAGACAGCTGTTTTCGTATTCTGGTCTCATTTTTCACGACCTCGATGAAAGGTAACGTTATGTTCTCCTTTTTCATGAGCGACCTATGTGTAGGATCTCTCTGTAAGGTAGGTCGTGGTTATTTGTTTTGTCTTTCTGATTTGGGGATGCATGTGTGTGTAACCCTGATGTAAGTTATCCTGTCTGGCGACGTTGATACCTGTGGCGTACATGTATGTATTAATGCAGCTGTTTCGATCCCATAAGACGGGTTCCTGACTCAGGATTTCCTGGGATGTAGTCTTACTACCAGCGGCAGAAATTTCGCCTGAATTTCAGCTGGTAGGCTCTCAGTATCCGCCGTTGACTCTCAGAATCAGCGGATACTCTCTCAGTATCTGCATCGGTTTCTGGTGCCTCGTTCACCTCGTATCCAGGTATATTATTCTGGTGTCGTAGCATATCGTAGTGTCAGAGGAAGAAGAGAAACTATAAGCCATGTTGACGATAAAACGTCGACAGTGCACATCCTTCGGCTGGGTTGCTTGTTTGGATACACTGTGACGCCCGCCAACAACTATCTTAATCTAGTGAGTTTGCTCAGAAGCTCTGGGATATACCATGGAATTCATCGTAGCACAGTGGCACCGATCAACGCCCATCGTTTCGCCTTAACGCTCATCTCAATGCATTCACGCCCGATTGATCCATCAATGGCTTTCAGACAGAGAAATCCTTATTTGATTCATTTCAACGCAGCCCATCTGATTGTGAATACTGACGAGAAGATAGCCAAATGGTTTCCCCGGATACGTGGGTAGGAAAGAAGTTTATTCGCAATAATGTTGATAATACTGACATAGACAGAAGGGCAATAATTTCCAGCATAATATGTCCTCAAGAGGACGGTAACATCAACCGATGAATCACTAAGGAATTAATTGTTCGCATCAACCATTCTCGCATTGCCAGAGCTGTAATTATTTCCCGCATATTGGGGTTAGAGACCTTGTTGGCCGAGTGGTCTAAGGCACTTCGCTGGTGACCGCTAGCCTCATACCACTGAACCGGCACGAGTTCGAGCCCTGCTGGCGCACGGGTGGAATTTTGCCAGTTATCTGTCGACGGAAAGTGGTTCTCTCTGGGTACTCCGGCTTCCTCCACCAACCAAACTAGATGTCACCATATGAGTGAAATAACCTTGAGTGTGACATTAAACTAATCCACTCCCACCCCATCCCCTCCCAATCACTGATATTGATATCTAATGTAATAAATGTATTCTCTCTAAGTACATACATGTAGCTTTTGTTGATGTCCTATATTTTTTCATGTTTATTGCATTTTCTTGAACGCAATATTTGCTGTAATATATCCAGAATCAAAACCACTCGTTATCTTTCATGTTCACCCTAATTCAGACACAAGAAATCGCCATGATACCGCATACATGTATTCTATCTGGTGGGTTTATTCTGTTCACACGACGACCATACTGTAACTACTACTTCAACATATACTTTCTCTGAAAATATATACCATTCAATATGCCAACACTCGAGAATGATAACGAACGCTGAATTCACGAGAAAGGACGCGACTGCCAGGGTGTTGACAATTGGGTCTTCATAACCTAGAACCCGAACCTGCCCAGCTTGGGAGGAGCGAGATTTTGCAATCTATGGACACCTGAATTGACTACAGTATTCGGAGAAACATAAAGTGTATTGCTCAGATATGATATGAATTGACATTTTGGGCAAAACTTGT
Organism: Hanleya hanleyi; assembly: GCA_036873755.1. NCBI lineage: Eukaryota > Metazoa > Mollusca > Polyplacophora > Lepidopleurida > Hanleyidae > Hanleya > Hanleya hanleyi. The sequence continues at coordinate 94,852 of JAVTVY010040580.1, read as the reverse complement.
GCAAGCTATCTAACAAAAACAATTGCTATGGACGTGTATGCAAATGTGTATTCATCGATCGTTCAGCGACGTTGTATACTGTTACAATCTTATTCCTCTGCGATGGATGACATACTATATAATCTATACACAAGATAACATGTTAAATGCAACACACAATAACGGTCGACAAAGATGACGCCGAACTGACAAGAAATCGCATGACCCCTGAGTGCTGCGATAATCTGTATCTCAACCACGCTTTTATCGTTATTGTCAAGTCATCTGATGGAGATTCACGAACTATATATGACCCTTAAATTAAAGGAACGAGCCAAACAGGGAAAATATTAGCAGAATGTAATTTAAAATATGTTCAAGTGAAATTTCTCTAAATCTAAACCTGCACAGTAGCCCATTTTGGCATGAAGAGTTGGTCACAGTCAGTTCAATGTGGCGATGCAATATACAATATATCAATAAAATTGTTCCAATTGTAAACAAGAATATTAGTACTTTTGCAACAAGCATCATTTTATTAAACTCTGTCTGGCCTGGGCGATTTGGGGTGTACTGCATCCGGGAGAGGCTGATTTCGACTCTCTTCCAGCCCACGTCACACCTAAATATTTTCGCCTAAATAAACTGAGGAGCGGGAACTTACAACACTACACTCATGGATCGAGCTCTAACAGAAACTGTGAAGATGGCCGTCCCGATGTCGTCATAGTGATGTCATTTCCCAGAAGGCATTTTTCGGTCGATTCTTCGAACATTTTTATTTATGTAATTTCTTCACAAACTCTACATGATAAATTAGTAAAGAATCATCTGATTAGACGTACAGTAGTTTTGGCTCACTGTTATCTGCTGGAAAGCGAACAATTGAAGAGAAGGACAAAAACATCGCTTGCTGGCACGCCGCCTGGTCGCCAGTTTGAAGTTATACGTGAACCTCTGATTCAACTGAAATTACTCCAATATAATAAACTACAAAGTCACAAAGTTTCAACTCTCTATTTTTCTGGTTAATCAGATAACGATACCTGCTGTAAGAATCATGATACAAGGTATCGAATCGTATTTTGGATTAGTCCTCGCTTGAAGTATTTTACCTTTGTGCAATAAAACTACAGCTGCATTATCAAAGAACATCGCAAAAATATATTTAAAAAATGTACTACATTTGGTAACAATACAACCACCGATGTTCATTAGAACACATGAGAAAGGGTCATGTCTGTGTTTGCATTAGAACGAAAAATACCCTGTTGATTCCGTTTCTTAGATATGTATTCAAATGACCTTGGGTGATTCACACATCAGTACTTTTTTTATATAAAAGAGAAGAAAAAATGAAAATGTGACAGAAATTTAAGTACATGTATCAGGTGTATCCGGGTAAAATAAGCTGATATCTACCTGATTACCCCCTGGAGATAATTTCGAGAAAATACAGACATACCTGTAAACATTACGTATATAGGATCGTTTTCAAATAGAAATCAGGAAATAAATAATTGCTATTTGTTGGTTGTGCCAAATGTCTTGCACCTTAGTTATCATTCCTTAGCTGTGGATGCTGGATTATCTTGACCTGCAGATTTTGATGGCACGGTTAACACAACTTCGCTGTACGCCGGTGGTGGACTAAACATCGCCGCATTGTTTTTGGGAGTTTGATGCTGTCCAATGGAGCCCTGTTGAAAAAACAACACTACATCAGTGATAGCAGGAATCCACAGCAACTTAATTTGTTCATGAGGTCCATTGGATGAATGCAAAGTAAACTGTAATATATTTGACGGGCTCATGCTCTTTGATGTTTAAAATACTATGGAAATGAGGAATTCGTCCTCCATAAAGACTGAAACTGTCAATATTCTTTACAATCTAATTAAAATTAAATTCAGATATGTCGCTTGTAGGATATAACAGGCTTGCAGTAACTCGCGTGTTAACCAATCCCGAGAACGCTTCATATCGTGCTTTGAAGGGAACATTGATGACAAAGAATTTTTGGTTGACTCAGCCGAATTAGCCGGCTCGCTGGCGGGGTGTCTTTTCATGTTGCCGCGGTCCCGACATTGTGGCACCATAATACGGGGTAGATATATGGACTGATCTTCAGTGAAAACATTGGGGTAAATGGACACAGTGAACCTATCTCCCCTCCCCAACTTCAAATGGATGAGTCCAGATGCGACCATGATGTCATAATTCTATTAAATATCCATGGTATGGGCGCTCAGAACATCAAATTCAATTGAAATACGTAAGATCCTATATAGCTACATGTACGATTGGAGAGTATTGATAGGATATTAATTTATTAAGATTGTATTCTTTATGTATTTACTTTGCCAATATCAACTGTAAAAGTGAACCTTGCGGCTCTGTGAGACTTGAAATGATCGTCCAGTGAAAGGCTCTGGTGATATTAAAAGTGACAGAGAAAGGTACGAGCCTTTTGTTAAGAAATCTGTGTTTTGTTCTCCGTTATCCTTTGGAGAACATTGTCTACAAATGTTTGCGTTTTTCGAAAATCATCAAAACACGCTTGTGCCTGCCACTTTAATCTTTTTGACGTACATTCAATATAACACGTTAGTGAAAATCCCACAATTCAACGCAATACAGATTATTTAACTACTTAGCAAAAATGCAACAATGTAACATACAATGTTGGTGGAAAAATATACTGGTGTACTGACAAAAAGTCAGCTCATCATACAGCCCAATATTTAAATGCATAATATCTAAATGCATCCCAATAACTAATAATGATTTGAATCTCGTCCACTCGTCCATTGTAGAAGCTCATGTGGACTCGAATATTGAGACCACGCGACCGTAACACCGGTTAGAGCGGCGAGCCGCTGATTAAAAGCTAAAAATAATCGAAATGTCATTTGTGATCGTCTTTCGCCGATGCCTATTATAGATTATAACGCGATATTAGGTTATAACATCATGGGAGTAGATCACGTTGCCTATTGATCCATACCTTGAGGATATTTGAAATCTTTCAAAGCCACTGAAGGTGTCCAGATACCATAACTCCCTCTGTACCGAGAGTTTTGACTGTAGTAGTCTGGTAGTATCGCTGTCATTAACCCTATTTGGCCTGGGCTTTTTGGGATCTTGGGGGGGCGAGGCGAAATGGCCCCCCTAATTATTTTTCTTATTCCTTGACCTAAGGAGCTGAAACTTACCACACTATTCCCTTGGGTCAAGCTCTACCAGAAAATGTAAAAAAAAACAAGATGGCCGCTTTGATGACGTCACAGTGACGTCATTTTCAAAAACGTCATTTTTTGGTCGATTTTTCGGTTGGATATTCCGAATTTTATTTATGCAGTTTCTCCGCAAAAACTGCATGGTAAATTAGAAAATATTAATATGATGTGGAATAAAATATTTTTTGGCCACTTTTCATCGCGGAAAAGCAGAAATTTTGAAGAAATATGACAAAACATCACTTTTCTGGCACCCCACGTGGCCGCCATCTTGAATTTGCCCATGATCCTCTTCTCAGGGGGTTATGCAAATGAGCTCAAAATGACCGCAATATGATAAACTATGAAGTCCCGGAATTTCAGCACTCCATTTTTCGTCGTTCCGGAGATAGCGCAGAAAGTTTGGTAGGGAGGCCATAATGCCCCTCCCCAGGCCAGGTAGGGTTAATATAGAAATCAAGATATACTGACCATCGCCTACGTATTTTCACAGACGAAATTTTGAACTATCAAACCAGATGTAATATGATGAATATGTTTCCATAGACGTTTTCCATTTTGCTACGCTAGTGACAATCAAGAGTTGAACTGATTTGCCATCGGTACAATTGCAAAAACAGTAGAGAGAGGTTTGAAACTGAAGAAAAGTCAACAAAAGAATGATGTCTAAACACGGCTGACCCATTTATTCGTATTACCAGTCACTCCAGAAAGTGGGCATGTCAGATTCATACATGCAGGCTGGACCGCCCAGAATGTTAGTTGAGCAATACATGGTGTTTGTGGCACTTTACTAGCCGAAAGGCAACTTCATAACTGCATAGGAGGTGAACTCCAAGATTATCTCCAACCCAATTTCACACTTTCACCCGCTCCCGGACATAGGTCGAAACAGACTGAATTTATTCGTTATTCTGCTGCTATTTGAAAAAAAAGAACGAAGACCCCCATTTTTATTGCATATCTCATAAGAAGTATATAATTTCTACCTCTTATGATAAGTCGACGAACTTTTGGAAATAACTCTGAGCTTTTAACGTGAAAACGGATTCATTTCCCTTGTAATTCAATGAGATAGCGTGAATATACAAATTACGCATTGTTTCTATAAATGGTATGATGACTCCCTGATTTATTTCACGATTTGTTTTATCTTAGCCTAAAAAGTTATTAATGAAAATGTAAGCGCATTCTCACTTCTAAATATGAACGTGATCTACTCCCTTCACATGCAACGGTATAACCTGTCAAAGGTCATATGATCCGGTAGTGACATTAACCCTATTTGCCATGGCTTTTTTGGATCTGTCCAGGCCTTGTGTGTGTGGGGGGGGGCAAAATACCCCCCCTCCCCTAATCATTTTTCTTACCCCTTGAGCTAGGGGGTTAAAACTTACCTCACTATACCCTTGGGTCAAGCTGTACCAGAAAATGGAAAAAATCCAAGATGGCCTCTTTGATGACGTCACAGTGACGTCATCAAAGCGGCATTTTTTGGTCAATTTTTCGGTCAGATTTTTCTCCTTTTTATTTGTGCGATTTGTCCGCAAATAATGCCTGATCAATTAGAATATATTAATGTGGTGTGAAATAAAACCTTCCCGATATTTGTCCACTTTTCATCGCGGAAAAGCAGAAATCTTGAAGAAAAATGACGAAAATATGACTTTTCTGGTACCCCTTGTGGTCGCCATCTTGAATTTACCCATGATCCTCTCCTCGGGGAGTTCTGCCAATAGGGTCCAAATGACCCCAATATGATAAACCATAAAGTCACGGAGTATCAGCTCTAATTTTTTTGTCGTTCAGAAGATAGCGCAGAAAGTTTGGTAGAGGGCATTTCGCCTCCCTCAGGCCTGGTAGGGTTAAACCGATTCTCCTCCCCCCCCCCTCCAGTATTGTATCAAAAATATTCCCGAAACACACGAGTGAGGAATACCTGTGTCAGGCACGTTAAATACTTGATCTCATTTGGACTTCTTATGGCGGTAGATGTGGAAAGTGAGACCGTCGACAACAAAGTGGAAAAACTCCTGACAAAGGCTTATTCACAGCAACTTAAATAACAGTTACAACAATTACATTTCTGAATGTCTTCGGATCATTGGCATTGCTAAGAAATATCTAATCCGATGTCCGTAGTTGCACACTTTATTCACTTACATTACTTGGAACAATATACTGGACAGGTGCCGTCGCAGCAACGCCTGAAACGAAGAAAATGGAATCTCGAGATGATATTCAGAGAGCTTGTTAAAATGTTAACAATTGATAGTCGCGAGCCAGCTTTTTATATTTGTAAGTATTTTCCTCACTCGTAAAAATTATAAATCACAACAGTTGACCATAACTTGGATGTATAGCTGGTGATACTCAAATGTTTTTCTCGTATATTCTCTCGTTTGAAAAAGCTGGCGTTCTGTCTTATTAGTATTGAATACAACTATGATTGTTTAAAGGGCTCAAATGATTTCTCTTTTCCCTTCCCATTGGATACCACGGTAAGCTGAACTCTATGAGAGTACATGTATTTAGTGAAATACTACAAGGAGCATGTTAGAAAGTCTGATATAAATTACACTATTTCAATGGGAAATTCCTTGCTAGGGTCATTTCAACATCAAGTTTGGGGTTATTATTCTTGCTGATTGTCATTGTTTCCTTACATATATAGGAATATTCTCATTTGTCAATCAACAGATATAACAGATAATTATGAATCAACTAAATGATCATACCGTTTCGCAGTCTTTGTCTACCCAGTGCAAATGCGATCATGGATAGAAAAAATATGATCAGTCCCACACATCCGATCACAATTCCAACTATCGCACCAACTGGAAAATCTGAAAGTATTTAGTACATATAATTTGTGACTTACGCGCATATATCAATCATATCTTATGACCAGCGTTGAAAACCGCGATCCATTTTGGACGGCTGAGTGACTGCTTGTGAGAGGCGATACCGAGAATTCTAGCGTCACTTAACAATTCCAGATGAATGGCTTTTGTTTTTCTTTGATTTTTTTTATCATAATAGTCACTGAGATATGAACACCAGTTTATTTCTAAGGCAATCTGACCATTTTCTCTCTGCTGCCCCAGTGTATATTATTTAGATTTTCAAACAATTTTGGATGAGACACCGATCCCATTGATGCGAGCAATAATTTTGAGAATGACGGTTAATTCATTTTAAATGGTAAACGTATAATATTTCTTAGAGGTACTTAGGAGAAATTTATCTCAATAATAATGAAGTATAGGTATTGATGCATTTGATTACAAGAACATTGCCTAACCTAAAGTATTGTTCTGAGCGTTCATTCTAGTGTTGTTTTGGACATTCGTAAGTTGATATATATTATATATTACCTTTACACTCAACACCCAAATCATCTGAGTGGGTACATTGGTACCAGCTATAAGCAAGAGAATGGCTGCATACAGCTAAAGACGATTGGTAAGTGTAACAAATGATTTGATCCATCCACGTTAAGCCAGTTCCGCCGCCATATTTGGTAGTCGTGGTAGCTCCAGAACTGGAAAATAAATAACATGAGAATAAGACAATGTATATCCCCATGAAAACAATTGACCTGGAGAAGATAAGTCGAATATTCACTGAAAAATAGTTTTTATTTGGCTCTTTACATACCATCAGTGAATCTTTACAGAATCAACACTGCACCATGGGATATCTTGGTGGTTTAAAACATTTGATTGGTCAATTCAAATTTTCAAATGTAAATCCGGAATATTCATTGGTTTGTGAAGAAAATCTGTAAATCTTCATTCTGCCCAAGATGTATTAAATTGCAGACGTTGGATTGGATATGGATAGGCAGATGCACAGTCTCAATCGAAGCTTGAAAGAGCGACATTTTACATGTAATCGGGAAAACGACACAGAAATTAATTTACGCTTTAGAATATCCATAAATGTTACGGATTTGTAGAAGTCTAAAGATTTGCGAAATTTGATGACGATAAATCACTTCCAAATATAATATTTGGTATAATGCAATATGCAGAATATCATCTGCCAGGATTGTTACTACTGATGGATTGGTTGGCTGGTTGGCAGCGTTTTTTGCATCAACTTACCATATACTTCTTCAGTTTTAGATTGAAGAAAAATTGATTCCATTCAAAAATGGATGAAATTACTATGCACGGTCATGCGTTTTATTTCAGTTTTTTCCTATATTTCTCGAGGCTGCTGCCAAAGGGACCCCCTTTCACCACATATTTTTCTGCTACGCGCCGAAATTCTCGCTATCATGCAAAGAAACAACACAAAAATATTCCTGGAATTAAGGCAGCCGATTTCGAATATATTTTGTCACAATATGCGTTCGAGTCAACAATATTTTTAGACACGTGTCAACAGAGTAGATCATGCTCGGGGACGTTAGAGCAATTTGAGAAACACTTTCAGCATTAAGAATAAACGCGGGCAAAAACCAAATTGACTTGAAAAGGATAAAAAAAGCATTCAGAGGTCATGTACAAAACTGGCACCTAAGCTGGACACAAAAGGCTCACAAATTGCTCGGACTTAATGTTACATTAAATATGGCAGAAATGCTAGATAGCCATTATAAAGATAAATTAAAAGAAACAGAAATAATTATGAAAATTTGTTCTCAACGATATTTGATGCCCCTAGGAGAGACTGTTACTTTGAAAAACTCATTAATATTTAAACGGAACCATCTTTTTCGTCGCTTCAAATTCCACCGACAGCAATGGTCGATAAATTTGAAAAGGACAGATTTTCATTTATATGGGACTGATTCTCACAAGAGGTTGCAAAACGGACAACCAAGCGAGGCGGTTGAACATACCTGATATTGATTACAATATGCAAGCACAAACACTTCCATGGCTTACAAACTAGCTACTCGAGGTGGAGCAAATATTACATACATACATCCCAGGAAGCATAGATATTATACAGACTGGCAATACAGAATTGAAAGTTATCACATTTCAGAGTAAATTGTAGGGTTTTGTTTGGTTGATTGTCATATAGTGCATCATATCATATTGCAAGTCTCAGTTGGCCACCGTTGGTATATCAATTGAGATTTCTCGTATACCAACGCGATCGAGGACGCGCTTGCCCATCTCCCAACGCAGTCAATGACGCACGTGCCACACCTGCAGGTAAAGACAGTTTCAGACGAATTTGTCTACGCGATTTTGCATACTTGCGGATGAAGATAAGAAATACATTATCACAGGAAGTATTATATACGACAGAAACACGAACATTTGAGTGCCAGCTAAGTATTTCACCCAGTTTATTGCTTATCGCGGAACAGATGAAAAGGAATCAACGGAATCAATATCCAACTGCCGAGTGTTTTACGTTGTTTAACTTTGATCTTTCTTCCAAGTTGGTGATATTATAAGTTATACCAGTGTCTTGCGTTGGTATACAGGCTGATATTTATCTTTGAGACGAAATATCAGCCTGTATACCAACGCAAAACACTGGTCTAACGAATTTATCACATTGACGAGCTATTTTCCTGGTTGGCTTAACATATATCACCAACACACACAAAAAAACCAAAAAAAACCCAGGCATATAACTCAACGTTGAACAACGTAAAAAATCGTGAGTCGGACAGGCAGCTTCGATTTCTTTTCGTTCTGTTCCGCGATGAACAATAAACTGGATAAAATACTTAGCTGACGATCCTGTTTATGTGGAAAATAAAACTTTGGATGATAATTTATTTCTTATCTCCAGCCGTAAATACGCAACTTGCCTTGCACATCTTGTTCGAGTGGTGGAACTCGCCCATACAAACTCGCGCAGACAAATTCGCCTGAAACAGTCTTTGTCTGCATGTGTTGCACGCGCGTCCTTGACTGCGTTGGTATATGGGCACGCGCGTCCTTGACAGCATTGGTATACGAGATTTCTGAACTGGTATATCAACGGTGGCTAACGAAGAATTGAAATACGGTCTAACGGTCTAATTAACCAATCAAAACCCTAGAATTTACTCTGAAATGTGATAAATGTTAAACCAGCCAGAAAAATGAACCTTCAATGTAATAATTTCAAAATACCATTATTTTGCTTGGGTATACATACTAGAATTTTGTCTAGAAGATAAATATTTTCACTCGCCGTATTGGCCAGTAAAAATAGTTGTCTTCTCGACGACATAACAGCCTGTATACCCAAGCAAATGCATTATTACCCCACAAGCAAATTCGTATTCAATATCTGGATTGTGATCGGTTGAAAGGTCGGGTCGTATAAACCCATACATTCCGAGTGATGTCTTGCTACTCGGGGTATATAAAAAACAACACACGTGCGATTAGAATCGCCGCTCTCGCTTCGAAAATTCAGCAGACCATATCTCAATATGTATGGAATAACGTCATAGTGCATCATTTTCACTGAAGTTTCCGGCAAAAAACTCACCAAAAGGTGAAATTTGCTCCAAATATAAAGGTCGTTTCCGAACGAAACAGATCGAAATGGACTGATGTGCTGTGGCGCATCTCTCGCAGCGCAGTAGCAAAATGTGAACAGCTTCGTAATCGAAATGGCCGGCTTAATTTTTCCGTTGTACAGTTGGTTCTAAATGATAAATCTTTTTCAGTATTTTTGCTATAAGATAAAATGGCTTGAGGGACAATAAATTCGTTAGACACCTCAGGATGTATGAGTTTCATGGAGGGTCGTAACTTTCCATACACCCGGGGAAAACCTGGATAACTAATAATATTGTGATCGCTTAGTTGGATAATGGTTTCTGGAAATATATACTATCGGCATATGCGTTTTTATTTCAATATAACTATGTCCATTGCAACTCCAGATTTTATATTTTCTAGAGAATTAATATGGCTGAAATTTGTTATGAATAGAAGATCTTTTTAAAGTATTGAGGTATAGGCGATGTATGATTTTTGAACGGTCTACTGGACGGTTAATCCTCTCTTGTGTGAATTTAAAGTTACTGTAATAAAGCCAATATGGGAAGAAGTGGAAAACTGGCTGACAAGCAATAAAAATACAGTTTATTTCAGAGTAGGTAAGATATTTTATTAGTAGACCAAAATAATAAACCAGTAGATTATCTACTCATAATATTGTATTTATAAAATTGAAGCATGTAATCAGATTCCGCATATTCATAGCCTATTTAATCAATCAGAATATACTACTAAAATTCGTTATATTCATTAGATTAAGGTAGTTCGCTGGTGGTTTTGGGCTTTGGTGGCCATTTTCTATGTTTCTGCCGGTTTATCCCATTAGGTTATTTCCCTTTCCTAGGTTAAGAGATAGGGATTTTCTTTTAAAGCCTTCTAGCCGAGAATTGTTGCGCAGAAACATTCATCAAATTTGATACATTTTGATAGACAATTTGATTATCCTCAAAAAGTTAGAATACAAGTGAAAGTTAAATATATTTATATGATTTTTTTTATGAATATGCCTCAAAACCAAGGTTATTGCATATGTTTTCTGGGATATCAAAAGGAACATGAGTCGGTCCACTTAACCTTGTCTACAGCTAAAAAAAATGCACACCAACCTACATTTGTTTCTCTTTTTTTCTCTCATATTACACAAGTATGAATGCAATACAACACATTATTCAAAAAGTTAATTACTTTCATTTACCACCAATGGACATCCTTAAAAAGTGAAGGGCAAAGAATATTTGAAGAATAATGACGCACTCTCCGCCTTCTTTTGGGAGATAACTGAACTTTTAGCAATAATTTCTATCTCTGTCATTTATTACGGGTACAACAATAACGAAATATTCTATCCTTGAACATTATCATACAACAAAAAGGAAAAACCGATATGTCTCAATTGATTGTATACTATCAATTATTGTGTTTGATTTGTTTTTCTATGTACGTGTGTGAAAAAAATCAATTAAGTATATAACACAATTATGCGCCTTTGCGAGACATTCATCAGGCCCCATGGTACTAACGCCTGTATTTCGACTTCCATAACGTTTTTGTATTATTGATTTTTGCCGACTCTGAAGAGATACACTTATTGTTTCGTCCATTCACATGTAGAGTGAATACTACCGTCAGATCTGACATTCAGTAGCTAGTAGTCGCCCATGGAGATTTAACGCGTGCATGACCGAAATTCGGTATTTCACAAAATAATGGTAGTACCAAACAAGCATCACGAAAACATAAGGTAATTTCTTTCTGCAAAAAAAACAAAAAAAAACGGTCACCAGCCTCCAATCATGCCGACAGAACATCACGATATTCGTATCGTCAAATCTGTTAATCTGATTTAAACTGATTTTCGAAGTCGTTATCTACAATATATAATCAGTGACTTGATCATATGAACATGATGAGGCCCTTTGTTGATGGAGAATTAGACAGGTTCAGAAAATCTGAGTGAGGGCACTCGATGATATAGCCTGATAATGGTCCTATTTTATACAAGATCTAGCGAACTAGGGGAGCAGACTGCTCTTTTTGTCTCCTTTAAGCCGGCATATTAGCATTTTCGTGGATCTCCAAGAATCTGACATATTGACAGATGCGAACAGACTGATAACCGTCCCTTAAGACGGCTCAGGTAAATATTGTGTGCGGTTCGTAATTTTGTGTCAAGAGTGAAGTGGGTAGATTATGCATCCATGTCAACTATTCATATTGTTTTCCGTATATTAATACTTCGATGCCCATCGACGCCCATCGCGAGGCGTAGTTGTGCTTTTCATAGCGTGATAATTTCGAAACAATATGGTGCGCACACGAGACAATTGTAATTTTGTTTGTTGCTATTTCTCCGACAGCTCGATGAGATTAACATAATACTGTGTACTGTAGGTGCAGCTGAGAGACTCTTGATTCTGACGAGTTTTATCTGCGAATCAGGTTAATCATTTTTGTTACTATCTGTCTCGCAATATGAGGACACGGGATTTTCGGCAATGTACCGGAGTCAGTTCTTCTCGGAGCATTGAAATTCCCCACAGTACCTATATGTAATTTGTGCATTTTTATTCTGAAATTTGAAGGAAATCTATTCAGAATCAAAGAAAATTTTCAATACCTCACATGTTATTGTTAAAGCACAATGACGTTGGGCTTGCAATGGTGTAACATTGTGACGGGCTTGCAATGGTTTAACATTGTGCCTGAGAGCTATGCAATAACATGCGAGGCATTGGAGATTTTCTTTGATTCTGAATAGATTTTCTTGAAATTTCAGAATAAAAATGCACAAATTACATATAGGTATTGTGAAGAATTTCAATGCTCTCAGAAGACGTGGCTTCGGTACATTGCCGAAAATTCCGTGCCCTCGTAATGTGAGACAGACAGTAGCCAATAAGGCTCTAGTTATCACCAATTGGAAAGCAAAGGCAAGGCAGAAATTTTCTAAAATTTTGATTTTGCGGCTAGCCATGAAATAGATATCAGCTAATCTTAGTCTCTCATTTCGGCGGTTACAATGGAATGACTGGTAGCAATATCTAATTTGTTGTGGAATCCAACATGGACTACGGTGGTAATTTTGAAATAGAGCCCATGTGACATACATTAAACAATAGTTTGGGGTCTTTCCATATGCAGAGATACCTCCGAGACTTCTATGTACCTCTATGCCACATTCTTTTTTACACGTGGTAATAAATATGACAGATGAAATGCATGGAATACTGACCTTGGTAAACCTAACTGACGACAGACAACTTCTTCAACATTTGTAACACGGTCCTTACAAACTGTGCCCCACTGGCCGTACATTTTCATCTCAACGCGTCCAGAATTTGGATCACTACTTCCCACAAGACGAACTGCATAGTCATCATCATCAGGAGGTCCTACAGCAAATGTGCACATAGTCTACAGATTTAGCACAAAATGTCCGAGAAACAGCAGGAAACTTTAAAATGAAACATATCTGAGGATCGGTTGCTATGGTGGTAAACAGGAAATTACAGATGGTTTCACTCTAATAAATTGTATGCCTTTATGGAAGCTGAGGCTGAATAATATCATCTGAAGATAACTAATAGAGATCGATGATATCATTACACGTAGACGGTCGTTTTACTTCGTTAGAGAATACGGGTCAATAATATAGGGACTTGTCCGACCGGCACACCAATGTAAATGGTCGACCGCATCTCCCTTGTAAGACAGCTTGTATGTATGTAGTTCTTAGCCGCTATTGGATTAATAGTCTTCCTGGACATATATTCTGATGAGGTTGTCGGATGTCGGATCGGAGGCCTGTATACACGGTGCATGCAGATTTACGGATATATAGCAATTGATACTAGCAGTATGTCAATTATGTAGTAACTAAATAGTGAACAATTATTATAAGTTTCGCCAATAAAAGGGTTACCGGAATAAGTTAGCATGATCTCTGTTAGAATCTTCATATTTTGAACACTCGTTGGATTATTTGGTTAAGCTTATCCCCATCTTGTTCCTTTTGTATATCACAGTTTCTGCGCGGTTGAACTTTTGCCTTACCACAATAAACTACAACAGCTTCCGTTGCAGCAGAACAGTCGTTTTCTCCAATGTAGTTGTGCTGACAGTCCATCAGAGATGCCTCTGTGCCCTCACACTTCACATCGTCCAACCATATCTTTGTGCCAGATGAGAAAATCGTCATTTGTTTAAACAAACTGTCAGTGTTAGAAATCATTCTTGCGCCATCCCTGAAGGAAAGTGAATAGCGTGAGTAATAATACTGTTCTTTTTTTATTATCAAATGTTCGCAAATATCACTATTTATTTATCTTATTGCTGCAGTACATGATCGAAATTACTTCAATAACGTGACTTTCGTGAGTGTGAGGTTTATTTAGCGCGTTAGAGTTCGAAGTTCGCACTATATTGAAGTCGTTTTTGAACCATCAAAAAACTCATATGTTATCCGTGCTTGACGTCCGGAGTTGAATACTTGTATCGGTGTGGTTAATTGGACATATTTCGATGACGTAAAATTACCATGATGCTTATTTTCTGTTCTGGGTTAAATATTGTTGTGTCCTGATAAATTTAATAATAACATCATCAACTTACGTTCGGCGACCCATGCTTCTGCAGGCAACCTGTGCTTCTTTTTCGCCAAATCCATCATCGCATACAGATCCCCATTGTCCATCAATTTGCATTAACACATAGCCCACGTGAACAAGAGGCTCGCCTCGCATGGCGTAATTTATAGGAACCGTATCTGAAAGGAAAATATGCAATTGAAAGAAAATTCAACAGAATAACTGATTCAATGTATTTGTATGATTATCCCTGAAAGGATAGTGAACCAGACGTTCGAAAATTATTACATCTCATATAGACCAGCTCAGTAAATTATGAATTATGAATCCTGTTTTTGATAAATTATTCAGTGTTAACAGAAAACAATTGTCAGCAACGTCACTGCTACAGATAAGATGTAGTCTTCGAATCCGAGGTCAGATTTCGGCGCAAGTGTTGATCCTACCGGCAGGAAATATTCCACCTGTACTTAGAGTTTCTCGCACTAATGGGACAGTCCTTGGGTTTGCACTAACGTTTCTACACCCAAGTGGGCGTAAAGTTAAGTAGTGGTGCATTGTAATTGTCGCGCATAAGCTGAGCTATGTATATGTTAACGATGTAAGAGAGCTCTACTCCGTCAACATTAACATGTCACCGAGAGTTACCTCCCTTACACCGTTAACATATACATAGCTCAGCTAAAACGCGACATCATTCTATGACTAACGAAACTAATTTCACCCTGATGAAAAACGGATAGTGAAATTGTAACTGTCATATCGTTCTGAGAAGCAAATCCTGATGTTCTTAATGTGTCCCAGCTGCATAACATAAACGTTTGAATTTCCTCATTTAGTTTGGAATCAAACCTTTCCTTTTTGCAATTTGGAATCAAAACGTATGACGTCATTGATCAGCATTGAAATGTCATGTGAACAAAAGGGATTAAGTTTGCCTGAACTGTCAGATTTTTTCGTATTAACCCAACCAGCTTTGGGGAAGGAGGCATTAAGCTCATCCTCTTTATTAAGTTTCTACACTCTCTCGGAAGTGTCAAGCAGTATAGAAAAGAAGAAGCAGACAATCCGGTACATTATTTGGGTCATCTGAATGATGGAAAATAGAAAAGTACTTTATTTCACTTCAGATGCTTATTTCTTAATGTATTATAGAAGAGCAAATAGCTTAAATAAATCAATAATCCGCAAATCAGGCAACAATTGACAAATAAATGTATTTTTCTAATTTCGCGTCACTATATGACGTCATCTGAGCAATAATCTTTGATTTTGTTGCTCTTCCTGGTAATTAGGCTTGATCCCAGAATATGGTATTTGAAGATTCCACCCCGTAGATAACTTTGATTAAATATTTAGGAAGGCGAAATGGTCGTCACTCAGGCTGCGGTACACCCAAAATCGCTCAGGTCAATATGGTTAGCCAGTGCTATATATGACCAGGAACGAGTTTGCAACTTATTTATGGCAAGTTTCAAACTGTTAACTTGAACCAAATACTCTCTTCCGAGCAAGGAATGGTATGTGTACTTGTTTTGCTATATATCTCTTATTACTGGGACTAATAAATCTAAAAATCAGGATATGCTGCTCAGCATTACTTAGCACTGCATATTTTTGTACAAACATTTGTATTACGAAGGAGTAGTAATAATCCGTCTTTGAAATGAGATATGTAAAAGTTTTCTCATCCCGTCGTAGGCTCATCTTCAATATACTCACTTATGTCTTGACAAGAAATTACAACATCGTTTTCGTGACTGCAGCTGACCGGTCCCCATTTTGTAAATGCGCAGTCTAGGAGGCTGTCCTCAGTTCCCCTGCAATGCATGCCTTCAGCCCACATTCTTCCGGATCGTATCCCACCTGATGGCGAATATTTCCTTTGCGCAAACGAGCTGAAAATATAGAATGGATATCATAAATATAAAACTCAACAACATGTAGTCAAGACTGAACTCCATCGACAAGCCGCTGTCTATCGCAGCCTCTCTGAATTAGTAGCAATACCTTCTCCTGAAACATACACGCTTAGAAAATTGTAATTAGTTGTTAAATTAGAATAATAATACAATAATAACGAAAAAGGAGCTTGGTATTTCTGCCGTTATATCTTTATCCGTATCTGTATCTTTGCCAAACGAAATTCCAAGTCGTCAGACATTCAAATATAGATATCAATAATATGTGTTTACCTGGGTCGATTCAGAGTTTTACAAGCCACGGAGGCTTCAACATCCTTGAATGATTTACTACAGATCGTGCCCCATTCTTTGTTGTGTCGAATTTCCAAGAGCCCTTCCTCTGTTATCCGCAATTGTTCATCACCATACCCTATGGAAGGTTGATAAAAGAGCTATATTCAGTAGTCAGTATGAGGTTAACTAGACAAGCGAAAGAATGTACTAATTATATGTATGAGTTCTCGATTCCATATATCACCTCACTCCTCAATTATCGCCCCCTCCCTCGACTCAGACCAAGATATCCAATATCAGAGCAAATCAGTCAGACGTCGTCCACAAACCACCAAATTCCAAACCGGATACTGTAATACTTATCATAAGATTCTTAAAATTTGCTTTTATATCCTCGTCGAACCAGTTGATGCTGAACTATTTTTATGCCGTATAGCTGTCCGTGTCTATAATGTGACCGCAATTCAGACATATATCATCCACCAATAGCACGGTGATGACGCATATATCGTAGAGGTCCATGGGTTAATTTTGGATCAGTAGAATATTCCCGTCAACCGCAAAAACAACAACAAAGAAAACAACTACATGTACTAACCGCATGTTACGGCAGCTGAATCCCAACAAGTCACGTTCAACTTTCGCCCGGACAACGTATGGGGACAATCCAGAAGTCTGGTTTCGTTTCCAAAACAGGTAATATTTTCAACAACTAGTCTCCCCAGACCGAAGCCGAATGAATAACTTGACACTAATCTGCTAACTTTTCTAAAATAGGAAGGAAATTCGGAGTTAAGTTTCGTGAAATTTCCGGTGGAGAGGATGTGGGTGAAAGTTCCCAAACAATTCGGTGAGTACAATATCTGCGTGAATGAAAGTCTAGAAAATTTTAAATTTCTTTCTGACATATAATTAGTATGCCTTAAATTAATATTTTCAGTTTTTAATATAAAGTGAGCTGGATAAAGTTTCAGCATCCTGCAGCTTCCTCTCACAAATATTATTGATGGCATCTCCAGAATGGTATCCACATTGTATTCATGTTCTACAACAGAAAAGAACGCTCTGAATAGGACGCCAGAAGTTGCAGCATATCATAAAATATTTAAGGATAGCTGTTCCCTCAAATATTCACTATTTCCTCTAACATTTGGTGAAAAAATGAAATCAAAATTATAAATAGAAGTGCTTCAATATTAGGATTAAAAGTTTAGTTTCCGAGGCCCTGGAACAATTAACAGATTGCCTTAGCTTGGGCTTGGCTACTATTATTTTTGTCCGTTAATTTTCCCTCTCCAAAACTCATTTCCGCAGTATTATGGTAAGCTAATTATCTATTAGTCCTACTTATTTACATTAATCTACCCCCTTCTGATCAAAACCATGCAAACATCCGTATTTTTGTTTCTAATTATAACAGTGACACTTCACTTAGACACCCGCCGTGAAGTGATCTACACAGGTGTGTAGAACAATTCTCAGCTGAACAAGTTTTAGCAGGTTTTTAAAGTTTAAATTGGACTTTAAACAACCTTGATGAGAAAAGCTTAGTGTAATAGTTATCCAGGATAAACAGGAATTCGAGTAGGTCCCATTAGACAGATTAAAAATGTATTTGACAATAGAATTCAAGCAAAAAATTTGGATTAATTCATCAGATGTATAGCTGGACACATTTTGCCCGATTTCTAGCCTTTCATTTTTGTACAAAATCCGAGATTTAAACGTTTATTTCTCGAAAAGTATCCATGCTACGCTTTTCAAATTTGGCATACTTGTTACTTATAAGGTGATCTAGTAAACTATATCTCACTTTTTGTAAGTTCGGATTAGTTTTTTAATTATTCAACTTTTAAGACAAACCCCCGTAAATTAGTACGTTTTTTTTCAATTTATTTTAGTAGAATAGCTGTAAAAAGAAAACCAGGCAAAAATTAAAAAAAAATTAGATAGAGTTTACTAGTCCAATTGTCTCCTATCAAGGTATACCATCAAAGTTGAAACAAGACCAACAGTTTTTATGAAATTTCGATTGGAAAATGGACGCTATTGTTTTCAGTTTAATTTTTTAAAATTGAAACATTTTCTACACAGTAGCAGCGTCAGTTATACAAATCATATTGTTGGAATCCCTACGATGTACGCTTTCATAAAATATATAGTTTATTATGGTTATCTTGTATTTATTGACACAGACGACAATTTGTCACGGGGGTGCATAAACTGCCTCTAAGGGGACAGCTATCCTTAACTTTACTAATATATACCTGATGATACAAAATATGGCAAAAATAAGAGACCTATTTGTCCGAGTAGTTGAACGACGCGAAGACTTCTGCTCTTCTTCTGGGACAATTGAATACAGTAGTCACCCTGGCAACTGTACTACTATTACTCAAGTTTTACATAGTCCGCGAAAAGAGAGAATTCACTTAGGTATGAGCAGCCTTTCAATGCAAGTAATTGCGCATATTTGTAGTACCATCAGTAAGCTGTTATCAGTACCATAGAGTACAAATGTGGGTACGCAGACTGTTTTTCATAACATGCAACCATTCCGATACTATAACAGTAACCAAACAAAATTTACAATAAGGTGACTATTTTCAGTAACATGATAACAAGCATAAAACGGTAACTTCGAGTTATGAGAACAGTAGCAGGGGTATAAAACAGATATCAGGAGTTTTCTGGGTTTGTTAAAATTTACCATGAATTGTGAAAAAAAAGAAAAAACAAATGACCCCACGTCAGGCCTTGTCGGGCCTCAAAGTACCCAGGCCTGGTAAGGTTTACAATACAGGCATACGCATATTTAGTGTAAAACGATGCCATCATTGTGCAACATTGGGGCGATGGTGTAACTATGGTGTAACAATGTTTCCCCATGTTGACGAACGATTTTGAAGTAACAATACTGGACAGTTCTCATTCGGGGTTTTTTCAGTTTAAATGGCATTCAGATCACTTACATTGGAGAAGGGCAAACATTGTTGCACAAAACTGCAATGGCCGATGAATCAAATCCAGAGTAGCAAAATGATCCCCATGAACCGTTTTGGTAAACTTCCACACGACCTGATATTTCATCATATCCACCTGTCAGTCGAAGTTGGTCTTCGTGTGCTGTAGAATAATTGATAATATAACTGACATTGGTCACAGCAACATATATTACCACAGATTGCAATTAAATATCAAACAAGTACTTCCACCCCATAATTGTACAGATAGAACCGCTACTTATAGTGGTATAGATGTTGCAAATTTCAAGTATCTGTATAATCCTAGATGCAATGTATCATTTAAAACGGCCGCCACGACGTATCTCGGGGTTTCGTTTTTTTCTGTATTTTTTTTTTTTTGCATTTTCTGTTACCTAAAATGGCATAAAAAGTAATTTATTTTGTCAAAACTAATCATTCTCTATCATATCAATATTTGATCATGTTGATCAGGTTTGGGTGGAAAAATCGAAATATAAAAGTATTAGAAAATCCTTCGAAAAAACAGACGAAAATGACTTCCGACAAGATGACGTCACTGTGATGTCAAAATGGTCGCCAGCTTGGATTGTTCTACTCCATGAGGTAAAGGGCTGAAACTTTTCATACTATTATGGAAAGTTTCACCCTTCTACCTCATGGAGTAACGAAACTAAATAAGGAGAGACCGAAATTCCCCCCTCCCCCCTTCCAACCCGGCATGGGACATCCTCCAGATCGTTCCGGTATTATACGCCGGCATCGTTTTCCATCACCCTTTTTTGTCCCCCGCCGCAACGCGGCCGGGGACTTTAAAATGGTTCTTGCTTCTTTGTGTCTGTGGATGTCCGTGAATGTCCGTGTACGTCCGTGCATGTGTGTTCGAAGCAATAACTTCCTAATGCTTCGTTAGATTTTCCGAAATTCGGCATATGCATTCCTTGCGACAAGACGCCAATCGGTGTTGCATTTCAGCAACATCTGCTTGAAGGTGGCGCCACTGGGTAATTCTTTGTGTCCGTGGATGTCCGTGTACGTCCGTGCATGTCTATTCGAATTTTCCACAAGTGATAACTTCCTAACGCTTTGTTGGATTGTTCCGAAATTCGGCATACGCATTCCTCGTGACAAAACGCCAGTCGGTATTGCATTTCAGCAACATCTGCCTGAAGGTGGCGCCACTGGATCAAATTGGATCTTGGCTGTTTGTGTCCAAGGATGTCAGTTTGAATTCTTTACAAACGATAACTTCCAAATGCTTTGTTGGATTCTCCTGAAATTTGGCATACGCATTCCTTGTGAGAAGACGATGTTGTGTACTGCCTTTCAGTAACGTTTGCCTGAAGGTGGCGCCACTGAGTTTCGTTGAGACCATTTTTCAAATCGTTAGGACTGTACATCTACCATGATACAGGACCAGGGGGACAGGTTGAGAGGTCTGCTTATGGCGGACAACAGGGTGGATTTATTCCTAACAGCTGATCTCAATTTGAAAGCTGTACCCACACATTGATTGGGATTGATTGTTGTTTACTGGGTTAATAAATATTGGGATCTGGGCTGATGAGCCCCATAAAATTACAAGGCTTGACACATATGACATCAATGATTAAGAATATTGCCATAGCAGTGTTTATTTCTAAAAAAAAAAATGATACTAACATTTGACACTTACATTAGAATGACTTGGTTCCACAAAGTGAAATTTTCCAAATAATAATAATACTTTAATTGTTGTTGTCCCCCGCCGCAACGCGGCCGGGGACTTTAAAATAGTTCTTGCTTCTTTGTGTTCGTGGATGTCCGTGTGTGTACGTCCGTGCATGCCTGTCTGAATTTTCCGCAAGCGATAACTTCTTAACGCTTTGTTGGAGTGTTCCAAAATTCGGCATATGCACCACCAGGTGGTATTGCATTTCAGCAACATCTGCCTGAAGGTGGCGCCACTGGGTCAAAATGGGTCTTGCTTCTTTGTGTCCGTGGACACCTGTTAAAATTTTTCACAAGTGATAACGTCCAAATGCTTCAGCGGATTCTCCCGAAATTCGGCATACGCATATCTTGCGACAAGACACTGGTTGCTACTACATTTCAGCAACATCTGCCTGAAGGTGGCGCCATTGAGTTTCGTTTCTTCGTGTCCGTTTCAGTTAAAATGGGTCTTGCTCTCTTTGTGTCTGTCCGTTCAAATTCTTCACAGACGACCACTTCCAAAAGCTTTGTCGGATTCTTTCGAAATTTAGCATACACTCCTTGCGACCAGACGTGGGTTGGTATTGCGTTTTAGCAAGATCCACCTGAAGGTGGCGCCACTGGGTCTTGTTCCAATCTTCTGTGCATGTCCGTGGTTTCTATTCAAATTCTTCACAAGCGATAACTTCCAAATACTTTGTTTAATTAGGTACTCATAGGAATGCCTTATGTGTTCGTCATTTTCTTCTTTCTTCCGCTTCTCGCTGTTAGTTTTGAATTTCATGTCGCTTTAAATGACAGACACCATTTTATAAATTTTGGTGTCCAGTCCTTCTATTCCACATCATATGATTTACACTAAAGCTTTTGCATGAACCATATTTTATTTCAGAAGTATATACTGAACCTCTTTTTTTTTTTTTAATTTCGTGTCATCTTAAACAAAGGACAACATTTCCTTCAATTTTGCCATCAAATAATTGTATTACACATCATATGATTTCCCCTAAAACTTTTGCATGAACCATATTTTATTTCAGATGTATAATGTGGAATACCGAAACCCTGGTTTTTTGTTTTTTGTTTTAAATTTCGTGTCATATTAAATGAAGGACAGCATTTCCTTCAATTTTGCTATCAAATAATTGTATTCCACATCATATGATTTAAACTAACCCTTTTGCACGAATCATCTGTGTCCACACGTGTAACTTACTATACTTATTACAAGTGAGTTCCGAAAGTTTGGCGTTTCGCCAACTTCCGCCTACATGTAGCACCACCTCGTGTCAAATCTAAATTTGATTTCGCTCATCGGATTTTTCTCCAATTTGGTATTCAGATACCATCCCATGACATATCCCTTGGGATTGTATTTCGTCTGCTTCTAAATACTGGTGGTGAAACCTGGTGGAAAAATCTGAAATTTGTTTCTGGCAATAATTTGGCAACTGCTCATCAGATTCTTCTCAAATTTGGTATTTATATGCCATAAGATGTCACTTGGAATTGTGTTTCGCACACTTGCGCCTGCAAATCTTAATTTGGTTTCCGGGCAATAACTTAAGACCCCACTTCAGATTCTTCCCAAAGTCTGCTTCCCAAATCCCAAAGGATTGCGTTTTGCCCCCCACTTGCAAATTTTAAATTTGGTTTCCGGACAATAGGCTGAGGATGCATTCAGTTTCTTGTCAAATTTGGTTTGCAGATAATATGCCTTAAGATGTCACTTGGGGTTGCTTCTCGGTTACATAATTTCTATGCTTCACTGCATGGAAACTATATTACAGAAGCAATCAACGTTCAGTCAACCGTTCTGAGTTGATTTTAAAACCTGGGAAGGCTGAAAGACCCTTCCGCATCCAACGCCTATGAAGTAGCAGTTGCCTCCCTCATGTGTATCCCCCAAGACCAACAATGCTGAAAAATATTGCTGCCATTTCGGCGGGGGACTTAGCATCCTCTGGCTGCTTGTAATGTTACGTTTAATGCTTGCCTTTCTATGGTCAGATTCTGCTGGTGGACGTTTCGTCCTCGAGGCTTGTCTTGTGTTCATATCATTGCGATTATAGTTTGTGACTTGTAAACATGATGGAAAATGAACCGCTTGGTCGGCGTCGGGCCTCATTTGTATTTGTTCTGAATACGAACTTCTACAAATACTCCATCGATGGTTTTGTATTGGTGGCCACATAATTCACCATTTTCCACCAGATGACTCGATAGGGTCATTACATCTTCCTTATGATCTATTTGTATCTAATACCGCTCAAACCGGCGATAGGAGTCGCGTGCTCGTGTGGACATTCAAGATGTCCACATGAACAGCTACAACAAAAGTGTGACTGAGATACCAGTCATCACTGAGACCACTTTCCTTTATTGTGGTGTTTATAGCAATATACAGTCAGTACATTATTTTGTCTGTTGGGTCATTTGACTTGGCATGGTTTTCCACCACCTTTTTAATGTTGTGTTTAATTATAGGGCTAAAGTGCTAGAAATATAAAATCGCGGAATACAATCTTCCGGTGAAATGTTCATGTGGCAGACGTCGTCCTGAATAAAACCCGTGTCAGTTCTCTATTAATATTTGCTTATACCACGTTCAAATCTAAATCCGGGTAGATGTCGATATAAAAGTAGAAAAAAACGTCAGGATCAGCTAGTTTCTTGCAAGAGACTCGCATTCCGTGGTTTTCACTGATTTCTGTGAAAAAGAAAATTTCAAGTGGTGGAGTTTTGGCGTATAGTTGACGTCACTCAACGGCCGTTCATACTTCTCCCCACTGTGATGCTGTACACCAAAGATGAAAATGTTGAAATTAAAATTCAAAACGGTTATAGATCGGAAGCATATCGGGCTGCCAACAGCTACATACGTAATCCCCATTACAATTTTTCATTCATATGATACGCAAAAGATAAATTACAAGCGTTTAGTCCGTCATTCATTATTCAACCGTCGTCCGTTGAGGAATGTCCGTGTCCATAAAGTAAAGACCTATTCCATATTTCATATAACATCAGTAGCATAAAACTAAAAAAAAACACTCATAGACTACATAAACATAGGCTAGTTTTCTGCAAGAGAATATCGGTCAACGGTTTTCACTGATGCCGGCAAAACATCATGATGTTCCAAAAATATCAAATCGGTATCGCTGATTAGCATTCTGAATCTATATGATAGTCGTAGTAAAGGTGTCATCTAGAGAATGATGTATCGCATCTGATATATCTCGTAAAGACTTAATGATTTCATTTCACGATCATAGAGCTCTTTCGATTAATGACTCTTAAATATTTTTGTGGACGACGACTGATTAATAAATGTCGGATCTGAGGCTATGCTCGAAATATCTGGAGGTATCATAATAACATATTTGGACGAACACCGTAATTCCTTTTGCTCTGTAAATCATGTTCACATATATTCAAAAGTTGGACCTATTCAGATGTATGTCCTCTTGTTTCGGCCTTATATCATTTGACTTGCAAGGGATGCTCTTGTCGAGTACACTAAATAAAGACTGGGATTTAATGATTCAACTTCAGATTTGTTGTGCATATTGCTCCTGTCTAGGGAAAGATACCTATTTTTTTTTAAGCTCTGTCCGAGACTGGATACTTGTGTTTTATCTGGAAATAGTGTTATATGCAAATTTTCAATCTGGACCATATGGTGAAGTGACTGCCTTTGTTTGAGTATGAATTCCATGTTCTCATTTGCATAAATAGCACATCAGTGATTGGTTCACAGTTATGACTGTCAAAATAGTATGAAGCCATTTGTATCTAAAGTACATTGAGTTCCTGACAGCCAGGCCATTCAATTGTGTATATTATGGTGATTTCAGACCCTGGAACAAATATATACATTTCTCCCACAAATGAAATAAACAGAGACAGTGGCCTGGCAGATTTTAAAGCCACTGACATAGATACATTAATTCAACAACATCCCAGTGCCGTATCTAGGTAAGAGGTACAGGTAACAAGAACATGTGATTTGTGTTTGTGCTGATCCACCTATAGGTGACAATACCCCAATTCTCATATTCCGGGAGATTATATGATGCTGCACTTATTCAACCTGTGCACTACCCTCCGGAGGATATCCCCACCATGGGGCATCAAATGTTACACAGCTTCTCAGCCACATGCGATACTAGTCTAAGGTATGAGACGCAGTGTACATTGTTTATACACACACACATGCCGAATCACCTACAATATTCCTTTATAGTAATTACTCATAGGTTTAGGACATTATTTCAGAAGTGCATTATGAGCAAAATCAGTGAGGTTCCCGCAGTGCTGAACCCCTGTTAGTTTTGAATTTCATGTCGGCTTAAATCAAGGACACCATTTCTGTCACTTTTGCTATCAAGTCCTTCTATTCCACATCGTATGATTTGCCCTAAAAGCTTTTGCGGGAACCATATTTTATTTCAGAAGCATAACATAAAACTGGCGGGGATATCTCCGCAGCACTGAACCCTTGCTAGTTTTGAACTTCTTGTCGCCTTAAATGAAGGACAACATTTCCTTCTACGTTGCTGTCATATCTTATTCCACATTATATAATTTACCCCAAAGCTTTTTTCCTTCTATTTTGCTATCAAATACTTGTGTTCCACATCATATGATTTACCCTAAAGCTTCTGCATGAACCATATTTTATTTCCGAAGTAGAATATAAAATAACCGGCGGGGGGAATCCCAGCAGTACCGAATCCCTGTAAGTTTTGAATTTCATGTCGCCTTAAATGAAGGACAACATCTCCTTCGATTTTGTTATCAAATAATTATGTTCCACATCATATGATTTACCACATGTGCCCACACATGTAACTTACTATATTAATTACAACTGAGTTTCTAAAGTTTGGAGGTACACTGTGCATATGATCAATTTCCTGAATTGGATTGAATTCAACATTTTGGATGTTCAGACTGACAGATGGTGGCATGCAGTTATCAGTGTGGTTGTTTCATGTACAGAAAGCTTTCTATGGCCTTCATGTCACCACGCCTACATGTAGCACTACCCTCGAGGAGAGCATGTGCCCAACCCCAGGGCACCGAGCCCCACCCTCTATCTCCCAATCTAGCCCTCGCCCGACCTTCATATATTGTGTTTGAGCATATATATCCAATATATCTTGGAGGAAAGTTGAAATTTGTGTGTGGTCTGCAATAGTAGTATAATTCTGCCACCCTCAATGAATTGCAATCTCAAAAGGTCTCGATTTAACAGGCCTAAGCCCATGTTTTTTTTATTTGTTAAGTGGGTTCCTTGGCTATAGCTCTTGCTTAGAATTGTTTTTCCTGCCAATCCGCCGCTAGGTGGCGCCACCTGCGGGTCAAGTTAAAATTGCATTTCCAGACAATTCCTTCTGAAAACCTTAAGGATTCTTTCCAAATTTGGTGTGTGGGTACCTTGCCGGAAGATCTAGCTGGAGATTGCTTTTCGTGTCGATTCGTGTATAGGTGGCGCCACCTGAAGCTAAGTGGTATGTAGGTACCTCCCTTCAATATCTCGCTTGGCATTGTTTTTCATGCCGATCCAAATTTAGGTGGTGCCACCTGGGGGCAAATTAAACATTTTGTTTCCGGACAATAACTTTCCAATGTCAAGAGATCTTCCCTCAAGATCTCGGTTGGGATTATTTTTTATGCCTATCTGCCTATACATGACGCCACCTGTGGGCCGAGGTAATATTGCATTTCCGGACAGTGACTGTTGGACCAAACAGATTCTTTCAAATTTGGTATGTGGGTACGTTCCTTCAAGGTATCTATTGGGGTTATTTTTGTGCTTATTCTCCTATAAGTGGCACCACCTGGGGGCCAGGTTAACGTTGTTTTTCCTAGGTTTTACGTTTTTACTCGCTTCCCAAATAATGAACGTTTCCTTCACTAAACATGCAAAAGGGATGCCTGCTCGATCGTATTCGACCGACTGTATCTAGTTGGGTCGATTTTTAGTTGTTTTTGTGTGACAATCTTGTCGATCCTGAGTGGAACGACCTATTGGACTTCATACTTTTAAAATTATGGAAGCTTTTAATCAATGTTTTAAAATCTTATCACGTTACTTTTACAAATAAGAACAACATCATTTCATGTCAGTATATGTTAAATGGAGAACCCATTAAACAAGTTTCTCGTGTTAAAGATTTAGGTGTTATTTTAACTTCTGATTTGAATTTTAAAGACCATATCACAAATGTTTGTTCAAAATCTTTTAAGATGCTCGGTCTTATCAAGAGAACTTGCAAATCTTTCTCCTCTGTGTCCGCTCTCAAATCCCTCTATATATCTCTCGTAAGAAGTCGGTTGGAGTATTGCTTCCCAGCTTGGTCCCCTCATTGTCAATACCAATGCCATAATTTGGAGCGGATACAGAAGAGTTTTATTAAGTATCTTTCTTTTAAAACCGGTACACACTATTATAATTTAGGTTATACCGGTGCTTGCAGTCGTTTTAATTTGCCTCGGCTCTCCGACAGAAGAAATGTTTTAGACTTAATGTGCTTACACAATATTATTTCCGGCTAATAGGCTTGTTCTTATCTTTTATCTCAAGTTCCATTTTATGTTCCGCCAGGCTTTTACGCAGACCAACTCTTTTTTATGCTTCATATACAAGAATTAATATCAGAAAATTTTCGTTTTTACCACGTGTCATACGCCTTTACAACAGTTTTACAGTCGATAAATCTATTGACATTTTTAAATCAACCGCTGTTTTTAAAACACTCATATCTTGACACGTTTATAACCCAGAATGAAAACAGTTTTACTGATTTAGAATGTTTTTATTGTCATATATTTTGCAGTGGAGTTATACATTTGTATAAAGCATAATTATCCTTTTAAGTAACTTATTATATGAATCTTAAAAACTTGTTAAATCAGCATATATATTTAAATACGTTCTTGTTACTAATTGCACTGTATATATTGTTTTATGGAGCCTATTATTGGACCTCGTGTCTGTTAGTTCTTTATGGAAATAAATACACAGAAAAATGGCTGCTAGTTTTCATCGAATGACATTTAAAAAGCTGAAAAATATGTCCCAATATGGGTGCACTGCGTATTACTTTCAGGTTGCATTCTGTTTTGAAAATGTCACATAGAAAGCGTTAGATCCGATATTCAATATTCAGCCGTCGTCCATGAAGGAATTTCTGCGTCAATAATCGAAAGTCCTAATTAGTATGAAAGTTAGCACCAATTCCAAATGGGTATGAAATAAAATTAGTAAACACTCCAGCTGGTTTCCTACAAGAGAGAAGTGGTCAACAGTTTTCAATGATCTTAGCAAGATGATGGTTTACACGTACAATCCTAATCATAGATAAGTATTCTTTACCAAGTGAATTCCATGTATCTGAATCACGCTCTAATTGTATCTGTTCATTTGAACATCATGGGGATGTAAAACATATGATATCCAATCGGCCTCGCCCCGGGTTAAGCGGAATTAGGCTCATTTTACGAAACTTAGCGCCAGAGATCCTGCACACACCGATCGTATTTTTCCGTCAGTGTACGATATGTATCACAGAATTTGAGAAATTTTGAATAGAGACTTTTGGCGGTATAGCGATTTTTGACACGTTTTTGAAGTAATATTCTATGGCGTTGATTTATTCGTCACAGTCTGCAGATGATCTAGCAAACGCTACCAGGCGAGATATATATACGCCGTCTGTGGGTGATTCTGAAATACTGATACCCAGAAATGGGTAGTTAACTATGTTAAAATTGTAATCGTCTTTATTATCGTTGAGTCAACGCAAGAGAAAGCCCTGATCATTCTAGTAAAGATATCTGTCCAGATACGTCCAGAAATGATGTTCCATCTGGGCTATCAGTGGTTTCCTTCAAATCAACTGAAAGGAGCCAAATATCCTTCAGAGCGTCGATAATATGAGAATGACTCAGTGCTAAGAGATCGTCTTGATAACGTATGGCAAATGAGCAGGAACGGACTTTGGAATGGTTAAATTATGACAATTTCTGATTACGGGTGTATTCATACGAGAACTGCCGAAAGTGCTGAACAATTTGTATCAATTGGGATAACTACACGCTGTTGTAATTTCATATACATTGTTGTGTGCTAATGAGAAATTCAAGCAATTCTGTCAACAAAGAAACATCCCAAGAATGATATTCTATACGTGAAGTAGAACCGAAGAAAGAATATGTCTTCTGACATTAACATTCAGCACATATATTATTAATGAACATATATTATTAATGTTCAATGCTGTCCTGATGAAGAATTGTAGTATAGAGAGTCGAGAAATCCCGAGTAGGTACATCCCTATACGGTATTTTTCCTTTGCTATCTAGTTCTTCTGTAAGATTTTTCGAGTTTGTAAATATCCACAACTTCTGAAACCAGCTATAAATCTAGCTTTGTATGGTGTATATGTATGGTTAAGTTCCATTCGGTGTGACAGCAATGTCTTTTTTGTTTCCAATGGTCCCTGACGTTTCTGCCTCAATGCTGGCGGACTAATTAGCAATTGTAGGTTTGATTAACGTGTTTTTTTGCAGGCATGAATTATAGGGGTTATTTCTAAATTAGCAGTAAGTTATGTTCTTTAACCCTATCTTCTGGCCTGGGCTTTTTGGGACCTGCCCAGGCCTGGGGGAGCCGAAATGCCCCCCCCCCCCTAATTATGTTTCTTACTCCTTGAGCTAGGGAGCTGCAACTATCGCACTATACCCTTGGAACAAGCTCTACCAGAAAATGTGAAAAAATCCAAGATGGTCGCTTTGATGACGTCACAGTGACGTCATTTTCAAAAACGGCATTTTGGGTCGATTTTTCGGGCAGATTTTCCATTTTTTTTTATTATTGCAATTTCTCCGCAAAAATTGCATGATAAATTAGTAAATATTAATGTGATGTGAAATAAAATAGTTTTTGCCCACTTTTCATCGCGGAAAAGCAGAAATTTTGAAGAAATTTGACAAAAATATCACTTTTCTGCTACCCCATGTGACCGCCATCTTGGATTTACCCATGATCCTCTGCTCAGGGGGTCATACAAATAGCTCAAAATGACCCCAATATGACAAACAATAAAATCACGGAGTTTCAGCTCTCCATTTGTTGTCGTTCTGGATATAGCGCAGAAAGTTTGGTAGGGGGGCCGTAATGCCCCCCCCCCCACCCCCGGCCAGGTAGGGTTAATGATGTTGATTTTTATTTGTGTGCCTACAAAGTGAAAAGTGTTTTTGTTCACTTGGCTATGTGATGATTTGCAATTTCGTTTGACGGAAATCGGACACAGTTAATGTCATTGTTGCTATCTTGGAAAACAGAACATGCATTACCCTATCCGAACGCGCTGGGACAGTAGTCTTGTCTTTCGACGCCCAAGTGTGTACCACAGCCCACGTGTGTCCATATATTGGTACCTAGTTCATTCTTCGCAAAAAATGAAAAACTGAGTCATGACTGACTGACAAATGACCCACCTTCTCCACAGCTTATGCCCACGTACTGCTCGTTTTCAGCGCATGAAGCCGGGGCCCACATGACGAAGACACATTCATCCATAGATGTTTCGTTCCCCCTGCAGCTAACGAATTTGCCGATACTAGGGACGGAAGTTCCTCCGGAGTACTTCCCCAAAATGTAGCTTGCGTCGGTGCTGTTGATGTAAAACAGATTTCCGTGATCACTATTTTACACCAATGCCAGTTTGCGTAAACTTAACTCAAACTCGTTCTCTAGTGTAACATACATGCATATTCGGTATAAATGTTTAGCAACAGCTAGTTTTCTTGTTGATAACCGAACACTGATGACAGCTTGTGTTTACTGTTCAGGAAATTGCATTAAGTTTCTTGTTATTGACAGTTTTGTACGATGCACAAAACCTCATAATGATTGGAATAACTGCATGTAACTTTATGCGAGAAAACGTGTGAAGTTTGCTTGAAACCGACACGGAAAAGAGATCAGCATTAACTATGACTATAAAAAGTGGTCAACATCCACTGGAACTACAGAAATCTATTATAATGGGTATGTTCTCATAAAATACAGTAATATTCACTTCCTGTATTAAGTTTTCTTCTATTCGCAATAATAGCAATTCAAGTTAGCAAAGGTGACCAGATTTATCATAAACCATATAACAGATGATGACTATTCAGTCAAAGACAAAGTCGGCATTCACCTTTATGCTAAGATAAAATGATTTAGCCACAAGACCAGTCGTTTTAAGTCATCTGGACAGGCGTTATATAATTATGGAGATTGTTGTGTTTTGCATTACGAATATCAAAAGTACAGGTAACATTGAAATAGGGATTACCTGGGCAGTCCTAACGAATTGCAAGCTACCACGGCTTCTGAGCTGGAGAAGTAGCTGGAACAGACCGGTCCCCAAGTGTTGTTGACAAAAACTTCGAAACGACCCGTTCGATTTGTCTTTCCAGCCGTGAGTCTGTATTCCAGGGCTGGCAATAAAAATCACAAGCTCATTATTTGATTCGTTGTATGATTGGCATTCATAAGTTGACAATATGCAAATCTGTTTGAATATTTCTCAATTTTTAACATTTGGCCGTGTGCCCTTAAATAAGAACTTCCTTGCAATTAATACAACTGCTCGTCTATTAAACATGTGTGTTCCTCAAAATCACTGTAGCGGAATAAGATTTTATGATGACAGACGTTGCATACTATTCTTGAAGCATATAATTATTCTATTTCGAAAACAATCTACTTACGACTGTCTGAACAAAGCACGGCAGCACGTTTAAATGCTGGTGTGAACTTATTGCAGAGATCTGCATCAAACACCCTTTCCACCGAGCAGTTTGCCTTATCTTCCGCTCCATCACAGTTCATCTCCAGACGTACTGCTTCCTGAGCGGACTTGTAATAGCGCCTAGCATCGACGTTAAGAGCATGAGAACTAGAACGGAAAAAATCGACAACTCAATGACAGTTTTATGTTGTTAATGACTATGTGCGTCGAAAGAAATCGAACAATTTGTAAAACGAGAGAGCATTAAATATAACAACGTGTCAATTTAGAATGACAAATACGAGACTGGTAAAAAAAATGGCAGTCAAATGTTTCACATCACGACAAACGGAATTGATTTCATGAAAAAAGCGGCTTGTTTCAAGTTGTAATAAGCTTCAACAATCCATAATCTTCCAAAGTGGAGATCAGTATTCCAGTCACTAACGTGAGAAGTTATAATGATGGAAATCATCGAAAGTTCGGTGTGAATCAGTAATGTGACAGAGAATCAGACCAAAATTCAATTCATTTGTGTTAATTCATCGTAAGCACCGATCCGTCATCGTAAGCACCGATCCGTCATCGTAAGCACCGATCCGTCATCGTAAGCACCGATCCGTCATCGTAAGCACCGATCCGTCATCGTAAACATCGATCCGTCATCGTCGTAAATTAAAACAGCATTTACAAATACGCAATACAATTGAGGATATTTCCACCTATCGAACTATCTTCGCAACAGGCACAACTCATAATATATACGACTATAATAGTCTCTACTTGTCTATTTAGGCTCTGTACATCGTTAATGTTGCTTACCATACTGCCCTTATCAATAGCTTGAGTTGCGCTACGACGTTGATGGTCGTTCAGGCGTTTTAGTTTTAATGTGTTTTTCCTCTTTCTAATATGTATTTAATCAGCTGATTACAAATCTTCTTTCATCCAAAGGTATTTGATATTAGCGACATTCATGTCAGTTACGCATTGGTTGTGACTGTTTATATGAAAACTGTCTGTGTACATATCTATGCTACTTGTCTACTTGTTAATACGAAAGCTTACCTGTTGCGACCCAACTTTTTGCACATGACCGTTGCCCAATCTCGATCAAATGGTGTTTGAATACAAATAGGTCTCCATACGCCAAAATACATGTTGTTATCTTTAACTTCCACTAGACCGTGATTCTCACTTCCGTATTGCAGTCGAAACTCTAATTCTGAAAAATTAGGGAGTAAATAAAATATCTATGAGATAAACACATTTTGTTAGGTGGCTTCATGGTTGGTACGTGCATAACTAAGGTTGCGTCTTATTGTCAGTGGCCTCTCTTGTATTAGCTGATGATTGAACTCAATTGTGACTCGGTACCGTTATTATTACTAAGATTATGGGTCATCCAGATATGATAAGAATGGGTGAATTTCAGAAACTGATATACCTTTTCAAATAATACGGAGCAGGGCATAATTGTAACTACATATCAATGGTTATTAGATAACATCCCTCGAAACTTGTTCCAATCTGATCTATACTAACTATATTTGTTAAAATAATAATATTTTATATCTTGCACAATACTAGCAATGTTACAAGTTTAATTATGGATTTAACTTCCTTCATGATATCATCAACTCTCAAAACTGAACTACCGATTGTATTTGTTGCGACCTTTTTGTATCGATGAACGATATATCACTGAGAAGCTCGAGTAGTTCATTACCCCAGAAAGGGTTGACTAAATCGCTTGGACCGAATTATACACACGTTCCAAAACGTATAGCACACTGGAATATGTCAAAGATGTAATATTATTTATAGGTAGGTAATCAAAAGCCAGCATTCTTACCTTTACACGACACAACGATATTGGTTTGGGCCCACTTCGTCACTCCATACCGTGTACATCGATCAATATTTGTCTCATTTCCTTGGCATTTGATATTCAAAACTTTGTAAGTGCCGCGGTCGTCAGGGAAGTAACTTTTATACATTGTATTACTCCTGTTCAGAATATAGGAACAGTTTTCAATTTTGTCTGTGGAAAGCAATTGATCAAACATATTACACAGCTTTTCCCTTTGCATAGAGCATATACAGCAAACAAGTCCATAACATAACCCGAAAGCTAAATGAGTTGTGTTCAAGAATAAAAGAAAAGGTAGATCATGACCAAAGATCCGTCACAACATTCATGAAGTTGGGGAAAGACACCACACATTGTGAAGGTAAACGTGTGGAAACAATGTGCTATAAACTTGTGAAAGACAAAGCGGCTGCATCAGGCAATAGACAATCGCGGCTTTTCCCAGTGATCGATTGTAGCCATTGTACATCTCTCGATTCGATTTGTGTTTCCGAATCGCTGAGAACGGGCGAATGCCTGAATACAAGCGTCTAGTCCGTCATCCAATATTCAGCCGTCGTCCATTTAAGAATTTCCGCGTCCATAACCCAAAGACCTAATTCGTATAATAACATTCGCATCGAATTAAAAGAGTAAATGATAGTACACATGAAATTAGGCTAATTTCATGCAAGACAGAAGCGGTCAACAATTTTCATGATGCCAGCAGGACATCACGATGTTCCAAAAATATCAAATCTTTATCGCTAATCTGTATTCCTTATCCACATGATATACGTTGTGAAGTCGTTATTTAGAGTATGATGTATCTCAGTCACATTTTGATTGTGTCTGTTCATATGAACACTATGAGGGTCTTGAAATGATAGGTTCATACGGTCCCTAGCCCATGATTAAGCGGCATTAGACACAACTTACTAAACATTCCGCCACGGATCTTGCACTAAACGCCCGTATTCCGCTATCAGCTTGCAATATGTATCGTCAAATTTGAGAAACTTCAAGTGCAGGCGCTTGATGATATAGCCCTGTTTTACAAGTTTCTTCAATGATGTTTTGTCACGTTGATTAAAATCGTCGCATTTAACACACGATATAGCAAATGCAACTAGGCGAAATATGTATACACCATATGCAGGTCCTTCTTGTATATTACTATCCAGATAGGGATAGTTTACGATGTCGAAATCATCTCTTTTGACGGGAGACAAGGCCCGCTCCATTTTAGAGAGATATAGGTCTAAATAAGATGTGCCGCTAGGGCCATCTGTATTTTCCTTCAAATCCAGTGGAGGCGGAAATATATCCTTCCCTGCGTCATTCATATAGCGATTATCCACAGCAAGAAGATCGTCTATATAGCGTTTGGCGAATGACAAGAAACGGGCTATATAGTGTTATTCATAAGAGAACAGACACATGCCAGCCAAAGAGGTGCACAATTTGTACCCATTGGAATACCCAATATTCTGTTGATATATTGTTGTGCCAAATTTCACATAGATATTATTAATGACAAATTCGAGCAACTCTATAAAAAAAACATCCCATGAATGATATCCTTTGTATGTAACCTTAAAGCCATAATATATATGGGATACGTGAACCACATGCCATCCAAGAAGCACTCCTGCTCTTCAAGATGTTGCTGCGTGGAAAACGCAGTCAAAATACTGACATCTGTCGAATGACTTCCGGGGCGTTCCAACCATCATTGCATCTCATCACGTATTCCATCACTTATCCCTATTCATTTTTTCATAATCATATTTCAAGCCCGATTTTATAAAATCCGACTAAGCTATATCACAATAGAGAGTTTCATCTACGATGTAAGTGTCGATTTCTTCATCATCAACTTTTGACGGGATATTTCATTCAAATAGCGAAACAGTTTCAATGATGCTGCCTCTTCTGAAGGGTTTTGCAATAGTAGGACTTACGGCAGTAGTTATTGCAATAGATGTAGAGGTTTATGTGAGTGATACATGCACATGTATATCACAACAAACATGTTCGTCGTTGATCAGAGAATCTTGCATGTCATATGACGTATTTACCTTATATTGTCATACTGTTACCTTTATATGAAATCGGTATACGAATACTTTGTTTATTCCGCGAGGTATATTTTATGATTTTTTTTGTTTGTATCATATCTAAACGAAAATGATGATACGTCCCGTTCAATTATGAAATTGGATAATAGTATAGTTTCATTTAACAATATTGTCTCATTGATATAACATTATTACTATTACATGTTTTTTAACCCTACCTGTCCTGGGGGGGGGGGGGCATTATGGCCTACCAAACTTTCTGCGCTATCTCCAGAACGACGAAAAACGAAGTGCTGAAACTCCGGGACTTTATAATTTTTATATTGGGGTCATTTTGAGCTCATTTGCATAACCCCCAGAGCAGAGGATCATGGGTAAATTCAAGATGGCGGCCACGTGGGATACCAGAAAAGTGATGACTTTATCATATTTCTTCAAAATTTCTGCTTTTTCGCGATGAAAATTGGGCAAAAGCTATTTTATTTCACATCACATTAATATTTACTAATTTATCATGCAGTTTTTGCGGAGGAATTGCATATATAAAAAATTCGGAAAATCCGACCGAAAAATCGACCAAAAAATGCCGTTTTAGGAAATGACGTCACTGTGACGTCATCAAAGCGGCCATCTTGGATTTGTTTACATTTTCTGGTAGAGCTTGACCCAGGGGTATAGTGTGGTAAGTTTCAGCCCCCCAGCTCAAGGGATAAGAAAAATAATTAGGGGGGCCATTCCCCCCCAGGCCTGGACAGGTCCCAAAAAGCCCAGGCCAGATAGGGTTAACAATGAGACATATTTATAACAACAGCGGATGTAAACATTCAGCTGAAAAAGAAATGAAGGATTGAATGCGAAGAGGT
The DNA here is from genome assembly GCA_036873755.1 of Hanleya hanleyi. NCBI lineage: Eukaryota > Metazoa > Mollusca > Polyplacophora > Lepidopleurida > Hanleyidae > Hanleya > Hanleya hanleyi. The sequence goes on along the minus strand of JAVTVY010040580.1, from coordinate 58,109 downwards.
GTCGTCAAATACGACATTCGGTGTTACATGTACATGTAATTCTTTTTTTGCGGACAAACAAATGCTCATAAAATATGAATGGTAATTTCTGGCACATTTGCACGTGATAAGTATATTCCTTGTACTATGAATGTCAGTACATACCAAGGTAACCCCGCGCTTCTACAGATCACTGCTATCTCTGATCGACGCAACCTGGTACCCGAAATTGCTACCCACAATCCATTGTCTTTTATTTCCACTCTGCCATTATCATATGAACTGCCATTCAAACGAACTTCAGTCGCTAAATACAAGGGTAAAAATGGATGAGAGTATTTAAATTTCAATTTGATTCAGTCGTTGATGTGAAAGAATTGTTCAATCTATTCGCATCGATAAATATGGTAAATATAATAAGTCAGAACGATTTCCGTATTTTTGCTTATGACACGTTTACATACAACTCAAACAAAATCTCTGTCTTGCCCGCAAAAATCTCCCTCGTGCGGTTATGTTTATTAAAATTACACAGACGAAACCAGCGAAACGAGGGTCTTTTTCTCAATTCGTTGTACAGAATTTATATGAAGCAGAATTCGCTCTATATGAGAAGTGCATGTTTTAATTTGGTTCTACCTCAGCAGCCTCGGAAATAATGAGAAGAGATTGTACTTACCATGCACGACGCAGCCCAAGGCTAAGGTTATAAACAGGACTAACTCCATATCTGTGAATTAAACGCAAAATTAAAAGGGGCATTAAAGGCGTGTAATATAATGGCATACACGTAATGCCAGCGACCTCAAGGTTTTATGTACCTCGGGCAATTCAAATCCCTTCGCAGTTCATATGTTACACAAATACTTCGGTCGTATTGTTGTCCTGGAACTTGTTAAATTTATGCCCATTTAGTGGGAGACAACAACCCACCCTCTAACGACCCTCTTTTAGGTCGTGTCACCCGTAACCGGGGGAATAATCAAATAAGCTGAACACGCATGGTTTAGCCGCTGAGTACCAAATTTTGGAGGGGGGGGGGGGGGAATTGTGCATTTTTGTGTTAAAAGCATGAAATTTGTCACAGTTATAGTTTGAACCATGAAGATCAAACTAAAGAAGTCATATCAAAAAGACCATACGGAGGATTTTATGAGGTTTTAAGGTCATCCAATAGATTGCCTTAATCAATTCCTTTTTTTATCTTCACTGTATGCGTTACCCAAGGATCTATGGTGCTGGAGTTTACCACACTGTTTAGTTTGGCCAAGCTTTACTAGAAAATATTCAAAATCCAACATAACCGCTAAAATTACATGACAGTGACGTCATCTTCCCAGAAGCCATTTTCAGCCTAATTTTTTTTTGTCATTTCTGAAAATTAGTTTTGCGAAAATAAAATACATAAATTCTTGAAAAGAACAAAAAGGCAATCTTGGATTTGCCCATGGTCCTTCGTACTACTGAACATGGCAATATCCTCAATAGATTCGAAAAAGTAACGTCAAGTAGATTCAACTTTCTCATCCTTATAGATATTGGTGAATAAGTTCACCCAGGATCTCCCTCCCTTTCACCATTGTTTTACACGCAGTAGGTTTGCAGATTGGGGGTGTGCGTTTGTGAATTTTGTCAAAGGGTGATAATTTTTGTATGACTATAAACATCAGACCGAAGATAGGCCGCCGATCAAGGACATCCTTAGTTGAAACTTCAGCGGAAAGCGTATAACAGGGCACCGTGAAAGCTCCCTTTGATCGGTTGGTATTCACCAGTCAACAGAATGAAGGTACTATAGGTGGGGTTTATTATCAAAGGATTAATTATGACATAGATAAGAAGTTTGAACACTCATCTAAATTGTTTCAATTATAAGATGTCAGTTGTATATGAACGAAAGGATGCATCTTCGAAAATTCAAGTCAAAGACCTTACATCACTCGAAATAAAGATTGCATCAAACAATTTATAGATTCAACAGCAATAGCACATCAAATTCTGGAACTAGAGGAACAAACGAACAGACAGACATACATGTACATCAAAATCAACAGGATTCTCATCGGCTGTGTGAAACTTCAATATCTAATCACCATCCATATCCCTGAGCTAGAGTAACGCGGACAATATATTGCCTCTTTACACTACAAACCATTAGCCTCTCCATACAAATGCAAATTAGTGCACGGGCTTTCGACCCTCTTGCCGGGGTCTTCGAATTCAAGTCACCATACCCTAATTTGGAATTGATAATATAAATATGTACGACATGGCAGTGTTACCACACATATAAAGGAAGTGGGAAGAGGTGCCGACATACTGACAGAGCCACATGACTTCACAGTATAGTCTTCTGGTTAACCTATTCTAAAGCACATACCAAAAATCTAACGACTCTTGATATGTGTTGTATCTGAGATACGTTTTTATTGTACCTGTTCATCTGACAACTTGGATGACATGACCACATGCTCTGACAACTCGTATTTTGGTAATTGGTGAGCTGTGACGCTGTGACAACTTGTACACTGGGAATTGGTGAGCTGTATTGTCGTCAGATGAAAATGACGACATTGAGACACACAAGACTAGTCTGTAATTACAAGCGTCTAATCCGTCATCCATAATTCAGCCGTCGTCCATTAGAGAATATCCGCGTCCATAATCCAAAGACCTATTCCATATTCCATATAACAGTATTAGCACCAAATTCAAAAAGACAATCATAGTATACATAAACATAGGCTTGTTTCCTGCAAGAGAGAAGCGGTCAACAGTTTTCAATGATGCCGGCAAGACATCATGATGTTCCAAAAATATCAAATCCGTATCGCTGATCAGTATTCTTAATCCATAATATTCGTTGTAAAGTCGTCATCTAAAGAATGATGTATCTCAGTCACGCTTTGATTGTGACTGTTCATATGAGTACCATGAGGATCTTGAAGTACATGGGTTCATACGGCCCCTAGCCCCGGGTTAAGCGGAATTAGACACAAGTTACGAAACGTAGCGCCATAGATCTTGCACGCTACGTTCGTATTTTTTGATCAGCATGCGATATGTATCGCCAAATTTGAGAAACGTTGAGTGGAGGCGTTTGGTGGAATAGCCCTGTTTTATAAGTTTCTGTAACAATGTTTTGTGACGTTGATTAAAATCGTCACATTTAACACAGGATCTAGCAAATGCTACTAAGCGAGATATGTATACGCCATATGCAGGTCCCACTGAAATATTACTGTCCAGAAAGGGATAGTTTACGATATCGAAATTGTAATAATCTCTTTTGTCATAAAGTCGACGCGAGAGAATGCCCGCTTCATTTTTATAGAGATATAGATCTAAATATGATGTGCCTGTAGGGCTGTCTGTAGTTTCCTTCAAATTCAGTGAAGGTGGATATATATCCTTCACTGCGTCTCGACCCGATGTCAACCCAGCATCAACTTCCCACAAATGTCAACATATTTCAAAGACCAAAAGGTCTGTACAGGGGGCGGGCTTCGAGGACGAAATGTCTACCAGCAGAATCTCGCCATATAGAGGTAAAAATTACAACACATATAAGGGAAGTGGGAAGAGGTGCCGACATACTGACAGAGCCACATGACTTCACAGTTGGAAACTAACGTAGGTTAGTAGGTCCTGTGACTAACGTCACATGACCTACGAAGTATGGTTTGATATGATTTAAGTGTGTACCTTGACCTAGGACATGTTTTGCCAATTTCGAGGTTCATAGGTAACCTAAGTAGGTCAATTTGTCATCAAAAGCATGTCAGCTCAGAGCTGGCTGGTAACAGTTCCCTACTGCACGTTCATGCCAAAAATCAAGGTTCTAATATCAACAGTTCATTGGGATACAGGAGACGTTCGAGAGATGACTTGGGGGCCCTCCATCTAGAAATACGGCAGACGCTCGAGAGATGACTTGGGGGCCCACTATCTAGAAATAACCTGAAGTCCTCTCAAAATTTCGAGGTTTTTAGGTAACATAAGCAGGTCAGCTCAAAACTTGCTGGTAACAGTCCCCTAATGCACATTCATGCCAAAAATCCAGGTTCTAATGTCAACGATTCTTCTTATTTGGCCGACGAAAGGATTCGGATGGACTCACTGACTTTTTACCGAACAATTTGCAAATAAGAGCCAACTTCGTTGGAGAAACTCTGGAGAAACTCTATATACATGTATTCCGTGTTGTTCTGCCGAATGGTCACGCCATTCTGATATAGTATGTGCAGATTTTCCATCGAATTGTGCCTTTTTTCATAAAAGTATGAAATTTGGCACAGGTGTACATCGAGATCTGGAGAGCATTTCTAGATATGGAGCCACAGCAAACTTTTCATATGTAGGTCACAGCGGCCATTTTTCAAAATGGCCGCCAGAATCCTATATCAGCACCCGGAATCCTGTACTGTTCCTTCTGTTTGGGACTTATTCTGTGGGTGAGCTGTCGAAATATTGATGAAAAGTCTCATACCAAAGTTAGACAAATGAAAATGGTCATATGGCATAGTCGGTCATCTTGGATTTCAAGATGGCCGCCATCTGAAGCCTATTGCGGTCAATATTTGAACAACCACACAAGAAATGAGCATAATTTATGTCAATACTCTGATATTTTTAGCCAACCATCACCAGATGGTGGGCTGTTCAAATCGCTTTTTGTCCGTGGTCCGTCGTCCGTCAGTCAGTAAGTCAGTCAGTCCGTCCGTAAACAAGTTTTGTTATCGCGATTTCTCAGGAACTACTGCATGGATCTTTCTCAAATTTGGAACACAGGTTACCCTTGGGGTCTAGTTGTGCAAGATACCTTTTCTGGTCTGATTCGAAAATCCAAGATGGTCCCCATGAAACATTGTTATCGCGATTTCTCATGAACTACCGCATGGATCTCTCTCAAATTTGGTACATAGGTTCCCCTTGGGGTCTAGTTGTGCAATATACTATTTTCGTCCCGTTTCGAAAATCCAATATGGCCACCAGGTAGCCAATCTTAAATTTTTTCATGACACCTTGTTATCGCGATTTCTCAGGAACTACTACATGGATCCTTCTCAAATTTGGTACACAGGCTTCCCTTGGGGTCTAGGTGTGCAATATACCTCTTCTGGTTTTATTCGAAAATCCAATATGGCCACCAGCCGACCATATTGGATTTCCCCCATGAAACATTGTTATCGCGATTTTTCAGGAACTGATGCATGGATTTCTCTCAAATTTCGTACACAGGCTGACCCTGGGGTCTAGTTGTGCAAGATACCTTTTCCGTCCCGATTCGAAAATCCAATATGGCCGCCAGGTGGCCATCTTGGATTTCCCCATGTAATTTTTTATCGCGATTTCTCAGGAACTGCTGCATGGATCTTTCTCCAATGTGGTTCACATAATCCCCTTGGAGTCTAGTTGTGCAAGATACCTTTTCCAGCCCGATTCGAAAATTCAATATGGCCACCACGCCGCCATCTTGGATTTCCCCATGAAACTTTGTTATCGCGAATTCTCAGGAACTACTTCATGGATCTCTCTCAAATTTGGTACACAGGTTCCCCTTGGGGTCTAGTTGTGCAAGATACCTTTTTGTCCCGATTCCAAAATCCAATATGACCACCAGGTGACCATCTTGGATTTCCTTTGAAACTTTGTTATCACGATTTCTCAGGAAGTACTGCACGGATCTTTCTCAAATTCGGTACACAAATTCCCCTTGGGGTCTCGTTTGCAAGATACCTTCTCTGGTCTGATTCGAAAATCCAATATGGCCACCAGCTGACCATCTTTGATTTCCCCATGAAATTTTATCGCGATTTCTCAGGAACTACTACATGGATCTTTCTCAAGCTGTGCAAGATACATGTACCTTTTCTGGTCCGATTTGAAAATTCAATATGGCCACCAGGCGGCCATCTTGGTTTCCCCATGAAACTTTGTTATCGCGATTTCTCATTAACTACTGCATGGATCGCTGTCAAATTTGATACGCAGGTTCACCTTGGGGCCCAGTTGTGCAAGATACCTTTTCCGGTCTGATTCGAAAATCCAATATGGCCACCACGTGGTCATTTGGATTTCCCCATGAAACTTTTTTACCGTGATTTCTCAGGAAGTACTGCATGGATCTTTCTCAAATTTGGTACACAGGTTTTGCTTGGAGTCTAGTTGTGGAAAATACCTTTTCTGGTCCGATTCGAAAATCCAATATGGCCAACAGGCAGCCATCTTGGATTTACCCATGAAACTTTGTTATCCTGATTTCTCAGGACCTACATATACTGCATGTATTTTCTCAATTTTGGTACACAGGTTCCACTTGGATGTCTAGTTGTGCAATATACCTTTCTGGTAATCTGATATGGCCACCAGGCGACCATCTTGGATTTCCCCATGAAACTTTGTTATCGCGGTTTCTGAGGAATTACAGCATGGGTCTTTCTCAAATTTGATATGCAGGTTCACCTTGGGGTCTATTTGTGCAGGATACCTTTTTCGGCCCGATTCGAAAATCCAATATGGCCGTCAGGGGGCCGTCTTGAATTTCCCCTTGAAACATTATCCCACATGTGACCTTGTTTTGCATGATAGCGGATTTGGTTCGAAAATCCAACGTTTCAAATTAATAAAGTATTCCAGAGTTGTGCCGTTGCATCACAAGAGTCGGCGGATGAAACGGTGGGGGCATATTCCATATACTGAGTACAGAGAATATCCATACCTTCACCTTCTATATCAAGGAGTACATATGATTCCGAATTAAAATGTACTTCTTCAAATTATAAATCAGTTTACTTTAGTCCATGCCATCGCAGGTGAACTGCGCCACCGTTTCGTCTGCCGACGGGTAGGATACACGAAGGGATGTCACTCTTGTGACGCAACATCACAACTCGACAACTGTAGACTACTGCGTATTTCGACCCAAGGGAGATAATCAGGATTCAGACTCTTTCAACATTACAGCACGGACCGGATCCCTTCAGTAAAGTTGTGTACCATCTTACTATTTTCGAGCATGGTATCTTAAAACAGATATCCCAAACTAGCCCAGTAAACAGAACAGAATTAGCATTCGATCCTAATTATAATATCTTAGGTGGTATGTTTCATAGCTCATGCCAAGCTCTCAAAGAGATTTGTGGGTGCTTCCAGTACCCAATGATGACGTTTGCACAAAAAAATACTACAAAACGAAGACGAAGGATCCTCCGGACAGTCACTTTCAGACTAACTTCACTCTCACTTGTACTATAACAACCGACATCAAGTACAGTTTCAAGAAATCTTGAAACTTCTGAAACTAAAAAAGGTAATATCTTGGTGTTTTCCAGTGTCCTTTTTTCGATCTTTTTCACTAAAATTCGAAATAATGCAAACAAACTTACAAATTGTTTGTTCTCAGTAACAATGATCACAGAAGAATTAAGGAAAGAAAATGATAATATCGATGAAAATAATACGTAACGAGAGATCCTCTAGGATCTTAGCGCCCACTATTGACCGATAATTGTAAGCTAATGACTAGCGGATCATTTTGTCCATCGTTACTAAGAACAAACGATTGATTTGTAATTTTGTTTACAGAATTTCGAATCTGAGCGAAAAAGATCGAAAAAGGGACACTAAAAAACACCAGGAGTTTCAGGAGTTTCAAGATTTCTAGAAACTGTACTTATGTCGGTTGTTATAATACAAGAGAAATGAGCAAAGTTAATCTGAAACTGAATGTACATAGCTTTTGAATGACATTTTGAAATGTCCTTCAGTTTGACGTATACATGTACATGAATGTACATGTACGGAGGATCCTTCGCCTTCGTTTTGTAGTATTTTTTTTATTTATTTTTTGCACGTGTCTTTGAGACTTGACACTTTGGCATGAGCTATGAAACATGCTTAACATTTTATAATTAGGAACGAATGCTAATTCTGTTCTGTTTACTGGGCTAGTTTGAAATATCTCTTTTAAGATACCATGCTCGAAAATAGTAAGATGGTACAATACTTAATGCTGATCCGGTCCGCGCAGTCATGTTGAAACTTCGAAAGTGCCTGAATCCTGATTATCTCCCTTGGATCGAAGCATGCAGTAGTCTACAGTTGTCGAGTTATGACGTTGAGTCACAAGAGTGACGTTCCTTCATGTAGCCAACCCACCGGCAGAAGAAAGGGCGGGGCAGTTCACTTGCTAATGCATGAACTAAAGAAAACTGATTTAAAATTCGAAGAAATACATTTTAATTCCGAATTATTTGAACTCCTTGATATGAAAGGTGAAGGTATGGATATTCTCTACCGTCAATATATAGGATATGCCCCACCGTTTCATCCGCCGACTTTTGTGATGCAACGTCACAACTCGAGAATACCGTATTGATTTGAAGCGTAACTTGGATTTTCGAATCGGACCAAAACAGGCATCTTGCACTATTAGGCCCATGTGGGACCTGTGTACGAAATTTCAGAAAGATCCATGAAATATTTACTGAGAATTCACGATAACAATGTTTCAAGGGGAAATTCAAGATGGCCGACTTGTGGCCATATTGGATTTACGATACGGACCGAAAAAGGTATCTTGCACAACTAGACCCTAAGGGGAACCTGTGTACCAAATTTGAGAAAGATCCATGAAGTACTTCCTGAGAAATCACGATAACAAAGTTGCATGGGAAAATCCAAAATGGTCGACTGTTGGCCATATTGGATTTTCGAATCGGACCGGAAAAGGTATCTTGCACAACTAGACGACAAGAAGAACCTGTGTGCCAAATTTAACAAAAATTCCTGCAGTAGTTCCTGAGAAATCGCAATAACAAAGTTTCATGGGGAAATCCAAGATGGCCGCCTGATGGACATATTGGATTTTGTAATCGGGCGAGAAAAGGTATCTTGCACAACCGGACCACAAGGGGAACCTGTGTATCAAATTTGAGAAAGATACATGCTGTAGTTCATGAGAAATGACGATAACAAAGTCTCATGGAGAAATCCAAGATGGCTGCCTGGTGGCCATACTGGATTTTCAAATCGGATCAGGAAAGATATCTTGCACAACTTGACCCCAAGGGGAAGCTGTGTACCAAATTTGAGAAAGATCCATGCAGTACTTCCTGAGAAATGACGATAACAATGTTTCATGGAGAAATCCAAGATGGCTGCCTGGTGGCCATATTGGTTTTTCGAATCGAACCAGAAAAGGTATCTTGTACAGCTAGACCCCAAGGGGAACCTGTGTACCTAATTTGAGAAAGATCCATGCAGTAGTTCCTGAGAAATCGCGATAACAAGGTTTCATGGGGAAATCCAAGATGGCTGCCTGGTGGCCATATTGGCTTTTCGAATCGGAACAGAGAAGGTATCCTGCACAACTAGACCCCAAGGGGAACCTGCGTGCCAAATTTGAGAAAGATCCATAAAGTATTTCCTGAGAAATCGCGATAACAAGGTTTCATGGAAAGTCCAAGATGGCTGCCTGGTGGCCATATTGGATTTTCGAATCGGGCCAAAGAAGGTATCTTGCACAACTAGACCCCAAGTCGGAACCTGTGTACCAAATTTGAGAAAGATCCATAAAGTAGTTCCTGAGAAATCGCGATAACAAGAATTGTTTACGGACGGACGGACGACGGACCTCGGACGAAAAGCGATTTGAACAGCCCACCATCTGGTGATAGTGGGCTAAAAATAGCCAACCAGATATGCGAAATTGCTAAAAAGGGTTCTCTAAAATGGCCGCTAGAGTTGGGCCGCTTAGGCAAACCTACAGATTTGCGTTCTTTGCTAATACTGCTGCGTTGCACTTGATTTTTGAAAGCAGGATAGTTGCACAAGGTCACAGTACAGTAATATTTAATTAATAAAGGAATGAAAATAATAATATTGATAATGATAATAAGCAAATTAGGCAAACCAGATAATGTTAATTTTCTCGTAAAGCACCAATGCTCACATGTAAGTAGGCATCGCGTTGGGAATGCAATGAGATATGGATTCATTTTCTAGTAGGTTAATATATGCCGTAACAACCATTTTTCAAGATGGCCGCCATGACGCACGGCTGTTTTTGACCATTTCTTCATTTGACTCTGAGTGTTATCGCCACCTCATATACAAGTGGACTAAACAGTTTCACGGTTAGATATTAAGGGTTACTTCTCTCAGCAAATGCGAACAGATTTATCTTCGTGGCTCAGCTGAAGTAGTCTTGTCGGGATGTGCTACTCGGGCGAAATGTTATCCATTATTTTTAATTTAATTCTTTTCCTGGATTTGGTCTCAAGTAAGTTTCTGTATGATAGAGCTTTTTACATGGTGCCATGTAAATTAATATCGTTAACTTTTGTGTAAAGAAAATGTGAAGAAATAGGTTGAAAGAAATACACATTGAACACAAAGACTTTTCTGGATATGAACTTCCAAAATATATGTTAGCATGATGTTGAAGCGAATATGCTTATAGCGTGCCTAAGTGGATTCACCTCAAAACTCAAGGGGACATACTCAGCGAAACGTTGTGGGAAAACAGGTATTTATTCGAAAAGCGGAAACCCAGAAAAAATATTCGTTCCATTTATGTTCACTTCTATAGTTATTCCAATCTCATTAAGCATACATTTTTGTGGATCGGCATGGCCGCAATTTTCCAAAGTACCGATGGCATTTTGAATCAAACAAATGAGCCACATAACCCCGATATGAAAAGCTAAGAAGGCACAGAGAGTATACCTGCTCTTATCTTTCTGAGATGACGATGAATATCCGGGGATGGTGACAGATTGGATTGAAAAAATCGTGGATGCTAAGATAAGCACTACCTCAAGAACATTTCATACAGATATGAACAAAGCATGGTTTGTTTCCAATTGCCATATCTCATTCATGGCGCACGGAATCACCTGGTGCCCATGTCGATTTGAATATAGCATGATCGTGTTCATCTACTTGCCCATTTGATCTGATGCAAGCAAGGGAATGTCGTTATAGAGATGCCCCACAAGTGGTTTCAACTTAGAGGTTTCAATTTTGGGGAAGGGGGAAGGGTTAAAAGGGCCACGAAATCAATCCAGCTATTTTTTTGCCGTTTAATATTTTGACTTCAAAGATTTGTTCGCTCGTACATCACTTAAAAATAACTTGAAAATTTCTATCGAGAGACCATTGTTAAACGAGAGATCCTGAAGGATCTTGGCACCCACCATTGTCCGATAATTTTAAGCTAATGACAAGAGGATCTTTTTGTCCATTGTTACTAAGAACAAACGATTGATTTGTAATTTTGTTTGCAGAATTTCGAATTTGAGCGAAAAAGATCGAAAAAGGGATACTGGAAAACACCAAGATATTATCTTTATAAGTTTCAGGAATTTTGGAGATTTCTAGAAACTGTACTTATGTCGGTTGTTATAGTACAAGTGAAATGAGCAAAGTTAGTCTGAAATTGAATGTCCGGAGGATCCTTCGTCTTCGTTTTGTAGTATTTTTCACTAATATTTTTGCACGTTTCATCATTGGGTACTGGAAACAAAGACAAATCTTTTTGACACTTTGGCATGAGATATGAAACATACCTAATATTTTATAATTAGGAACGAATGATAATTCTGTTCTGTTCACTGGACTAGTTTGAGATATCTCTTTCAAGATATCATGCTCGAAAATAGTAAGATGGTACAAAGCTTAATACTGAAGGGATCCGGTTCGTGCAGTAATGTTGAAACTTTGAAAGTGTCTGAATCCTGGTTATCTCCCATGGATCCTAACACGCAGTAGGAGTGACGCCCCTTCGTGTAGCTGACCCGTCGGCAGACGAAACGGTGGGGCAGTTCACTTACAACGACATGGACTAAAGTAAACTGATTTAAATTTGAAGAAATACATTTTAATTTCCAATCACTTGAACTCCTTGATATAGAAGGTGAAGGTATGGATAATCGCTGTAATCAATATATAGAATATGCCTCACCGTTTGTTTCGCCGACTCTTGTGATGCAATACCACAACTCGGTAATACCGTATTAATTTGAAGTATAACTTGGATTCTCGAATCGGACCAGAAAAGATATTTTGCACAACTAGATCCCAAGGGGAACCGCTGTGCCAAATTTGAGAAAGATCCATGCAGTAGTTCCTGAGAAATCACGATAACAAAGTTTCAGAGGGAAATTCAAGATGGCTGCCTTGTGGCCATACTGGATTTTCGACTCGGACCAGAAAACGTACCTTGCAAAAATAGACCCCAAGGGGAACCTGTGTACCAAATCTGAGAAAGATTAATGCAATAGTTCCTGAGAAATCGCAACAACAAAGTTTCATGGGGAAATCCAAGATGGTCGCCTGGTGGCCATATTGGATTTTCGAATCGGACCAGAAAAGGCATATTGCACAACTAGATCCCAAGGGGAACCTCTGTGCCAAATTTGAGAAAGATCCATGCAGTAGTTCCTGAGAAATCGCGATAACAAAGTTTCATGGGGAAAGCCAAGATGGCTGCCTGGTGGCCATACTGGATTTTCGAATCGGACCAGAAAAGGTATCCTGCACAACTAGACCTCAAGGGGAACCTGTGCACCAAATCTGAGACAGATCCATGCAGTAATTCCTGAGAAATCGAGATAACAAAGTTTCATGGAGAAATCCAATATGGCTGCCTGGTGGCCATATTAGGTTTTCGAATCGGACCAGGCCCCAAGGGGAACCTGTGTACCAAATCTGAGAAAGATCCATACAATAGCTCCAGAGAAATCGCGATAACAAAGTTTCATGAGGAAATCCTAGATGGTCGCCTGGTGGCCATATTGGATTTTCGAATCGGACCAGTAAAGGTATCTTGCACAATTAGATCCTAAGGGGAACCTGTGTGCCAAAATTGAGAAACATCCATGCAGTAGTTCCTGAGAAATCGCGATAACAAAGTTTCATGGGGAAATCCAAGTTGGCTGCCTGGTGGCCAGTTTGGATTTTCGAATCGGACCAGAAAAGGTATCCTGCACATCTAGACCGAAAGGGGAACCTTTGTACCAAATTTGAGAAATTCCCATGCAGTAGTTCCTGAGAAATCACGAAAACAAAGTTTCGTGGGGCCATATTGGATTTTCGAATCGAACCAGAAAAGGTATCTTGCACAACTAGATCCCAAGGGGAACCTGTGTGCCAAATTTGAGAAAGATCCATGCAGTAGTTCCTGAGAAATCGCGATAACAAGGTTTCATGGGGAAATCCCAGATGGCTGCCTGGTGGCCTTATTGGATTTTCTAATCGGACCAGAAAAGGTATCTTGCACAACTAGACCCCAAGGGGAATCTGTGTAACAAATTTGAGAAAGATCCATGCGGTAGCTCCTGAGAAATCGCGATAACAAGAATTGTTTACGGAAGGACGGACGACGGACGACGGACTGACGGACCACGGACAAAAAGTGATTTGAGCAGCCCACCATCTGGTGATGGTGGGCTAAAAAACTTGCTATGTTTGGAATATTCCAGGTGATGCAAAAGCAATCTCTTATCAACATCGACGTCTATGTTTTAATTGAAATATGTCTGAGAGGATATGAAGTATACATTATTCCCTGTTTAATTTTTTTATTTCATATCTACATATCTATATTTAGATGTATGCTTTCGTTTAATAGAATGAAGTAAACAGGGTGAGTACAAGATACCCCGCTTATGTGACGAGTTCAATCACCTCGCAAATCATTACTACAAAAACAAGTTGTTTACGGTTTCACTCAAGGTTTCTTTTGTTTGGCTATTAATAACAATATAGCAGACAAGTCACTGAATACGTTTCGTACTGTAAACTAACTCGCAGCTTAAGGGGTCGTTTTAGCATGTTTTGAAGATTTCCATCGAGTTTGAATGACATGAAAATCGTCTTGTCAGCATCATTAAACCTTTTCCTGTTATATGCTTTGAAGAGATCATCAACGAGGATACTTCAAAGTCGAATTACATGTGGCATTCAACTTCCAGGATTTGGAGTGCCGTAATGTCGTTGCATTAGGATGTTAGGTAAACTATACGGAGATATGCTTCGAAGTATTCAACCATTCCAACCTATGCTCTCTGATGTCTCTGTTATGTCAGGTAGCATTTTTTTTATTCCATGTGATAGAGTTCGCATTAGAAATGTGTTTTGCCTTTTCTGATGATGTGGTCAGGTATATAATCGTACCGCCAAAACGGTACAGGTGAACTGCTAGATGCAGTTTGTAATAATGTATCAAGAGGGTAGAGTGTATATTTTGTATTCACAATATTATCTATTATAATATATAGTAATAGTACTAAAGGCATAGATGCCTATCCTCGATGAGAACTAGAAGATTCTTGAAGACTATCGAGTACGTATGGAGCCTCTACGGCATATTTACGACTTAGTAATTATGTGGATCGGGAATGGTCGATAATCGGATACAAGCAGGTAGTGTAGGCTAAGATGAGAGACTTGTGTTACAAAAGTTTTATTGTAATATCAAGTTTATAACTTCGTTGGCTAATAAGATTTTGAATGTTTTCCTGGGGTCGCCAATTCGAAACCCCAGATGGCCGATAATTCTCTCTCGGGAGTACACAATTCTATAGTGGAACCATCTAAAACTCGAAGCTTGCGAGAGGTCATTGGAATACTTATATAGATTTGAACCAAAATAAGGCTCAGATGGCGGCCATCTTAGAAATCCAAGGTGGCCAGTATAACACCATAGCTATTGTGAAGTATTCGTCGTGTTATACCTACAAGGATAGTGTATCAACAGAAATAATGTATATATTGTGCGGATAATAAATTATTGATTGAAATCGGCTTCGGATGGGGGCCATCTTGAAATCCAAGATGGCCGTCTTGGCCATATGACATTTCTAACATTAATTTGGGATTTCCTATCAATATCATGACAAATGACTAACACAAATGTGGCCAAACAGATAAAACAGTGCGGGATTCTAGATGATAATATGGGCTTACGGCGGCCGTTTTAAAAATTGGCCGCTGTGACCTAAATAGGGAAAGTTCGAGGTGGCTCCATATCTAGAAATACTCCCCATGCCGCGATGTACCTCTATGTCAAATTTCGCACTTTTATGAAGAAAGGCAAAAAAAAATCACATATTGACTGGACTTATAGCAATTGTCCTTCTCTAAAATTAGTAGGGTTCTTCTTGTCCAACGGGAACGTTATTCCTGAATTCCACAAAATTCATATTACCAGGATTGATAATCTGTCGTTGACAAAAACTTGAGCATTAGTGACTTACAAATTAACAGATACCCCTGAAAAACCTTCAGAGAAATTTCATTGGGGAGCACACCATCACGAACCCTCGCCTTACCTTTATATAGCATGTCTATCTGCACATTTCCATATAACTTACTCGATCTTCTTGAAAAATGGAAGCGGAGCTGCTCTATCTTGTTACTGTCTGATTTGTTGAACTAGCTGTCTGATTGAAACTCAGCTATAATTAATGTCTTATTATAAATGTAGATCGTTCGTGATGGTCTATTTTGAAATAGAAGCCCCACGTTCTCTGCCCAAGACAGAAAATGTAGAGTAGTGTAATGGAGGCGTAATTAACCCTATCTGTGAGGGGAGGGGGGGGGGGGGGGGGATGGCCCTCAAGTGGAAATGTTACACTGTAGGAAAGCCAATCAAAGACGTTCTTGACTGAAACTTCAGCGGAAAGCGTCTAATAGGGCACATTGAAAGCTCCCGATGTCAATGTTTTCTTGGTTTAAACCCGTTCGCGTTTGACCGGTAGGTATTAACCAGACATCACAAAGAAAGTATTATAGGTCGGGTTTATTACCAAAGCATTAATTATGACACATAGACAATGGTTTGAATGAGTTAAGCTCTGGTAGCTAATTACAAAACAGATGGACGGTGAAATGGAGATATCTAAATTATTTCAGTTATAAGATGTCATTAGTATAGGAACGATAGGATGCATATTTGAAAATTCCTTACAGTTAAAGACCTTACATCACTCGAAATAAATATTGCATCAAACAATTTATTCAACCGTAATAGCAAATCAAAGTCTGGAAGTAGAGGAGCAAGACGAACAGACGAACCGACATACATATGCATCAAAACCAACAGGATTATCATCGGCTGTCCGAAACTGTAATATCTAATCACCATCCACATCCGCGGACAACCTATTGGGTCTTTACACTACAAACACTTAGCTTCTCCATACAAATGCAAATTAGTGCACGGGCTTTCGGCCCTCTTGCCAGGGCCTTCGAATTCAAGTCAGCATACACTAATTTGGAATTGATAATATACAGATGTACGAAAACTCTATATACATGTATTCTGTCTTGTTCAGCCGAGTATTCATGTCATTCTGATATTTATTGTCTTTCTCTAAAATTAGAAGGATTCTTCTTGTCCTACGGATAAGGTATCCCTGAATTCCAACAAAATCCATATTACCAGTACTGATAATCTGTCGTTGACAGAACTTGAGCATTAGTGACTGACAAATTAACAGATACCCGTGAAAAACCCTCTGTGAAATTTCAGTGGTGAGCATAGATTATATAACATGTCTATCTGCACATTTCCATATATCTTACTCGATCTTCTTGAAGAATGGAAGCGAAACTGCGGTATATTGATACTGTCTGATTTGTTGAACTAGCTGTTTAAATGAAACTCACATATCATCAATGTAGCTTATTATAAATGCAGATTGTTCATGATAATCTATGTTGAAATAGAAGCCCCACGTGCTCTGCCCAAGATAGAAAACTGTAGAGTAGTGCAATGAAGGCGTAATTAACCCTATCTGTCGTGGGCTGAAGGGGGGGGGGGGGGTTATGGCTCCCAAGTCGAAATGTTACGCTATAGGAAAGGAGAGAACACAAAGTGCTGAAACTAATCTTTTCGTGAATCCTGTTGGAATCATTTTTCTCAATCTGCATAATCATGGGTGCAACTGTAAATCCAAGATGGCCGACCTAAGTCACACTTTTTTTAATGTTTTCTGTCCATTTTCTCCATTTTTAATGTAAGGAAAGACAAAAAAGTATTACACTTCATTAATACTAATTATTCTCTATTTTTGAGAATTTTCGGGGAGGAAAAATGATGAATAAATGGAAATTTAAAAGATCGGCCGAAAAATGACTTCCGGTAAGACGAAGTCACCGTGCCATCATTTAGGCGTCACATCTGAACTTTTTCATATTTTGTGATGAAGCTTGGCCAAACTCTACAGTGTGGGCATAGCCCCAGAGATGATGACAATATTAAAGGTAACATCGGTGGGGCAGATTAAGCAAATATATGTGGGGATGAGATAAACCCTCATACAATCCCACGCCTGATCCTTTTTGAGATGGATCCACATCTCAGTTTGTTTACCATAATTTAAAGAATAACTGTTCCAAATTTCATGTTTTCAACAGAAAACGCACAATCATTCTCCTTATCGGTTGGACTATGATGGCAACACAGTACTGTGTAATCCGACAAGAAGCTGTATGGCAACACAAGATGATAATATCTACTGCTTGTATTTCGAATCAATTATAAGATATAATATGTGTTATAAGAAGCCACTAAGAGAATAACTACGTGCATCTGCTGAACTGTAATTAAGTACATAATACTTTATTTAGAAAGAAAATTCCTGAGTCCATCTCTCACTTACTCTTGCACAAGCAAACATGCAGATATGTGCATATACGACAGAGCAAGGCATACATGTGTCGTACCATACCATATATCAGTTTGTAATTATATTAATTTGTAGTTTACCATTGATGGGCAGCTGATTTCCTAGCTGCATACACAGCAGTATATCTTGGATTAATTTCTAGGTTTAGGAGAGACAACAAAGCGGACGCGGAACAAGGCGGAGGGCAGATGGATTTACTGCATTCCTCTTTTCCGGAATAAGGAAAGTACAAAATGACACAAGTTCCTTCGAATCTCTCCGCAGTCCCTGCAATCTTGTTGTGCGTGTAATACATGGTAGTGCTCTAAGTAGACAGATTGTTAAAGTTCGTCAAGGAATAATACATGTAATCTGTAAGCTAGATTTTCCTTTTTGAAAGGGTCCTCACAAAACATCCAATTCTAGCGTTTCCTTACATACCGCCCAAGAGGAGCTTCTATTCTCATTTTCCCAATTTTGTATAATTTTTCATTCATATTTGGAAACAGTTCAAATGAAGCAAAGCGTAAGGGCATATCTAAAATACTGATCTTGGTTTGCGGTGGTTTGCCGAAGCACGCCAAATCTCAGTTATTCATGTTGAATATCTTTCGAGCAATGACTACTTCATTGGTTTTGGATAAAACTGGTAATATATGTTAACTTACAGCACTGAGGAATGGATTGTGACATCAGGTGAGTTGCCCGAGCTGAACTGTCATCACAGCTCCCGAGCTAGCGTATCTAATTTCGCTTAAGCCGGTGCTAGGGGCCGTGTGGATAATTCATAGTCTCCACATGAACAGTTGCAATAAAAGCGCGGCTGAGATACCAAGGCTACGTCCAAGATTCCTCCGTATTCGCAGGTCTGAATGTTGGATGTCGACGGATTCGTTCCTGTATGGTCGTATAGTTGCTTTTTAGTCGCCATATGTCGTCAATTCGTCCCACCTCTTGCATATGGCTCCAATTCATTTTTAAAACTAGATTTGGTTCGCAAATCGAATATACACTAGACCTAAAACATACACGTGTATCCAATGTCCACACGAGAATATGTGGCGTGGTATAGAAATACAGTGGAACAATATACAATTATTGCATGTTTTTGAGTGCGGCATTATGACTTGTCAGATCGAGACAAGTGATGTACAACGACCTCGCAGCACGAGTCGTGCATCACTTGTCGAAAGCTAACAAATCATGATGTCCCACTTTGTAACATTCACTAGCTGTTTTATTATACCGAATGTTTCATTTTTAGTAAGTACGGTAACACTAATTCTAGTTTTGTACCATAATTTTAACACGCTCCCGTTTGCCAGCGACACCCATAGTCGATGCGACAGATCATCCGCACCGGCAGACGACCTGAATCGGCCTGTCACCATGGGTACGCCGGCCCTTAGATATCAACAAAAACAAATGGGAAGTTACTCATGGCTGCACCAGCAGATGCCGCCTTGGAACAAATGTTATATTAAACGCTCTGCCGTGGTACACCCCATTTATTCAACGGTAGGCAAGATATGACTGTGTCATCATTAAACATCACGATTTGTAGAATGACACGTGACAGGCTTCCAACCAATGGAAACATTACGAATTTACATGAGGTATAAAAATATACGATACGGTGTAGGCTTTGTGAGAGTTCTCCTTTATTCCTATTCATACATACATATAGCTTTTGAACAAAATAATAGCACTACATATTGTATTTAGATTGCAATACCTTTTAGGCAATGCTCATTCTCGTAAACATGTAAAGTTCTGTTTCATAATACCGAGCTACTGGTACCATCGTTGCGTCAAATACTGTGCTGTTTCATAGACACATGTAGTAGAAAGTTATGATTGATCCTTGGTGTTAACATGCCCACCAAACTTTCTACCATATGTCCGGAACGACAAAAACTTGAGCGCTGATACTTGGTAGGTTATCATATTTGGGACATTTTGAGCCTTTTTTTTATATGAGCAAATTCAAAATGGCGGTCATTTTATGTACCAAAAAACCGATGTTTTCTTAATTTTTAGCCTGGCTGTTCAAATCGCTTTCGTCCGTGGTCTGTCGTCCGTCCGTCGTCCGTCCGTCCGTTCGTCCGTCCGTAAACAATTCTTGTTATCGTGATTTCTCAGGAACTACATTATGGATCTTTCTCAAACTTGGTACACAGGTTCCCCGTGGGCTCTTGTTGTGCAAGATACCTTTTTTGGTCCGAATCGAAAATCCAATATGGCCACCAGGCAGCCATCTTGAATTTCTCCATGAAACCTTGTTATCGCGATTTTTCAGGAACTACTGCATGGATCTTTCTCAAATTTGGTACACAGGTTCCCCTTGGGACCCAGTTGTGCAGAATACCTTTTCTGGTCCGATTCGAAAATCCAATATGGCCACCAGGCAGCCATCTTTGATTTCCCCATGAAGCCTTGTTATCGCGATTTCTCAGGAACTACTGCATGGATCTTTCTCAGATTTGGTACACAGTTTCCCATTGTGGTCTAGTTGTGCAAGATACCTTTCCTGGTCCGATTTGAAAATCCAGTAACGCCACCAGGCAGCCATCTTTGATTTTTCCACGAAACTGTATCGTCATTTCTCAGGAACTACTGCATGGATCTTTCTCAAAATTGGTAGACAGGTTCCCATTAGGATCTCGATATACAAGATGCCTTTTTCGGTCCGAATTGAGAATCCAATATGGTCACCAGGCGGCGATCGTGGACTTCCCCATGGAATTTTGTTATCGTGATTTCTCAGGAAGTACGGCCTGGATCTTTCTCAAATTTGACACACAGATTCGACTTGTGGTTCTGTTGTGCAACATACCTTTTCTGGTTCGATTCGAAAATACAATATGGCCACCAGGCAGCCATCTTGGATTTCTCCATGAAACATTGTTATCTCAATTTCTCAGGAAATGCTGCATGGATATTTCTCAAATTAGGTACACAGGTTCCCCTTGGGGTCTAGTTGTGCAGGATACCTTTTTTGGTCCGATATGAAAATACAATATGGCCACCAGACAGCCATATTCGATTTCCCCATGAAACTTTATCATCATTTGTCAGGAAGTACTGCATGGATCTTCTCAAATTTGGTACACAGGTTCCCATTGGAGTCTAGTTGTGCAAGATATCTTATTTGGTCCGATTTGAAAATACAATATGGCCACCAGACAGCCATATTCGATTTTCCCATGAAACTTTATCGTCATTTCTCAGGAAGTACTGCATGGATCTTTCTCAAATTTGGTACACAGGTTCCCCTTGGGGTCCAGTTGTGCAAGATACCTTTTTGGTTCGATTTGAAAATCCAATATGGCCACCAGGCAGCCATATTGGATTTCCCCATGAAACTTTGTCGTCATTTCTCAGGAACTACTGCATGGATCTTTCTTAAATTTGATACACAGGTTTCCCTTAGGATCTAGTTTTGCAAGATACCCTTTTTGGTCCGAATCGAAAATCCAATATGGCCACAAGGCGGCCATATTGAGTTTCCAATGAAACATTGTTATCGTGAATTCTCAGGAAATATTTCATGGATCTTTCTGAAATTTGGTACACAGGTCCCACATGAGGCCTAATAGTGCTAGATACCATTTTTGGCCCGATAGTGCTAGATACCTTTTTTGGCCCTTTTTTAACAGGAAGTTACGCTACAAATTAATACGGTATTCTCGAGTTGTGACGTTGCATCACAAGATTCGACGGATCAAACGGTGGGGCATATTCTATATATTGAGTAGGATACGCATGCAGGCAAAAAGAAACTTTGAGAAACATTATTACACGACTCCTGCTATTCGGTCATATATACCTCCGATTCAGTATTACTTCATACAGCATTATCGCATTATACATGCGGCAAATGTAGAAAGTGAGGTATTCATTCAAAATAAATACTTTACGTATTCATCATCGTACATATAATTATAAAAAAAGGCAAACATTATTCCCGCAAATTGTATACTTTCGCGATAATAGTAAAAAATTTTAACTCCATCGGAAATGGCCGCTGCCAGTTTTTTCCCCCCGTTTGAGGTCTGTGGACTGACCAGTTCCTGTTTTCTTCTCTTTCCTTGAGCTAGACCTTTTTCAGTCGGCAATTAAATCCATGAATATCCAATTACCGCAAATCACATCTCTGTAAGCCTTCTATAGAATGCTCGACGTCTACTCAATCACCCGCGGTGAGGGATTTCGGAAGGCGTGAAAACTGACCAACGGGGCATATTCCATCATAAAAATTCATCTTCTGGTTTTGTACACTTTCTCAAAATATATTGTTCCAAAGTGATTAAAGAACGTTTGGTCTATAATCCCTATATGTTCTGTGAGAATATTGTGTCATTATCATCAAGTAGCGGATAATAATTACAGAATATCATCTGAAAAGTAGATTATTTTTGTTTACGGTCTATATCCGACATATTTTTTTACACAGCTGGTACATGTAAACTTGCTAAAAACTTCTCTATTTTTCATCCGATCATGTCAATTTATGGGGAGCATAATATATACATTACAGTCCGAACGAAGGTGTCTCAGTTTTTCAAAATGTTGCTTTGTTTTGAAGTTATTGGAACTTGAATTAGACTTTCATTTTGTTTCAAAAAATAAACTTTACAACGCTCTCAAACTTTTTCTAAGAGTTTAAAAAAAACCTGAGACACACTTATTTGGTTTGAAAGGTTTATTATCACCATGCAAAATCTCGGACTCGTTACTTGTAAAATAATAGGTGAAATTAGCGATATAAAAAAAACATTATTTTTTTGAAATAACTGTTTCCTAACTGCAACAAAACCGGTGAAATAAACGTAAGAACTCAATTTTTACTTTATTTGGAACGCCCCAATCGTGATCTTTCCAACCATATAAAACATATATATGTATGTGAAGTGGTTGTGATGAAATGAGACAGAATGCACGAGGGTATCCAGTATGAGGCGCTACCCCGGGCCTCGAGTCCTTAAAACGCAAATGCTAGATTTAACATATAGAGTAACACTAAATGGAGATGTGACTGAAATGTTACCTTTTTGTTGTTGCTGTTCTTCTTCTTTTTTAGATTTTGCAGTTTTACTTATAAAGCTACCCGGGATTATTTTATTTAACATATAAATTAATTATTCCCTAATTACTACCTTGTTTCCAGGCAAAATAGTATAAACAAAATATTCGGAAAACTTACATGAAAACCTACCATTTGGGAATATGGTCCTCTCAAGTCAAGTCAAATCGCTCAGATAGGATGCATAATTATCATACGTATGACAGGTATTAGTGTTAGTAACAGATGAGAAGTGGGTGGGAAGTGGACTTTATTCCGATAGCATGAGATATAAATTATGATTAATGACAAAGGTGAGGTAATAATAACGTTACAAGTATTGACGCCTGGCAAGATGGTCTGATGTGACGTCACAATCGAACGTCAAACAAGGGCAGATAAGCGATGCGGATTTCATTTCTGAAATCGACCGGGCTTGAGATGCCAACTTTAAATCCCTTTTCAAAAGCTACCAGGAGACAAAATACTTCAAATAAAACCAAACAGAGTATTTGGGCTGATATTTCCATCATTAACTAGCCCGCGAAGAATATAAATAGGGAAATATGAAAACCTTTGCAGTTCACCTTTAACTTCATTTTATCAGCATAGAATTCACATATAATGCACATTTACCTGTATTCATCGCGATATAGGATAACCCTATGGTAAAACCAGAGGTTGGCGACAGTACGTTTAAAGCAGGTGCTGGAAAACTGTATAGCTATCATCAGGCGGAATAACACGAAAACGTAAAATAAACGCTACTTACAAAATCAGGTATATTCGGGATTTCCTGTAGAGCTTAGCTTATAGCTGTCTTTCTTCTATAATTTCTGTAAATCCAAAATCTTGCGCAATTTGACCTTACATGTATATTATCGGGGTGACCGCTGTCATATATACTTTGTTCATGCTGTCCCATAAATAAATGAATCGATTGATTACGCATGGTCACATGACGCTCCTATATGTTGTCACAAGTTTCAAGTTTCAAGTTTATTGCACAATCATACCGCAAGGGCTAATGGCAAGTACATACAAAACAATTTCACAAACACATATTAATCATCATTAAACAGTATAACTACAAGACAAGACAAAAAAGAGAAGAAAAAAAGACAATCTCTAGAACCCCACATAGTATTACGCGAATTCCGCTATAACTTTAATAATTTGTGGCACCTGTGACGTCATTAAAATTAAGAAACAGTCCCTTTTTGACATTTTTTCAATATCTGGTATATATTGCCGGGCTGTGCACATAAGAATCTCGGTTGATTCATTATGTTTTGCGCAGTCCATTAGGAAATGAATCTCGTCCTCAATAACACCACATTCCTGACATATCCTCTCTTCTCTGGGT
Source organism: Hanleya hanleyi (assembly GCA_036873755.1). Taxonomy (NCBI): domain Eukaryota; kingdom Metazoa; phylum Mollusca; class Polyplacophora; order Lepidopleurida; family Hanleyidae; genus Hanleya; species Hanleya hanleyi. The sequence goes on along the minus strand of JAVTVY010040580.1, from coordinate 34,021 downwards.
GTGAACGGAACACCGTACCTCCCCCTTTCAATCTGAAGGTGATGGGCACTTTATATTCGTAATCGTACCAAAGCAACTCTATGTTTGCGATTGGATAAATCTAGCATTTTATCCTCTCTTCGGAAATGATGTTTGATTTGCCGATACGTTTCAAGTTTCGGGGATGTTAAAAGGTTTTCTTCCCACTAGATTCTGTAGTCAGAAATGAGAATTTTCTTAATAAATCTCACGGTACCTTTCGGTTGGTTACACCATTGATTCTCCCAGAGATGTCCACAGTTAAGAGAAAACAGTAATTTTTGTATATACCTCACCCAGTTGTTACACTGTGTTAGTCTATTCTCCTCAATTTGTTCTAAATAGGCCTTATATACGAGTGACGAAGTATCTGTGGATAAAATGTGTAGAAGATATTTAACACTATTGACAACTGCGAACAATTTATGCATCGTTTGCAATTATCGTTCGCGAATGAATCGTTTATTTCGTCATATTTTCTTGAAGTCGCGATTTTCCAAGGCGCGTGGGAATGGTTTTTTTCTTCACAATAAACGATTTATTCGCGATCGCTGTTCGAACACTTTTTTGACTGTTGGCAATCGTTTTTCAATCGAGAAAATTTTCTCGAATAAAAAGCGATATCGCGATTCAATGGTTTTTTTAATCGAGAAAATATAAGCGATTGAAAAGAAAACGATTGAGGATTATAGCCGAAAGTAGTACGGCAAGGTTCAGCCTGACTGACTCACATACACATTCGAATTTCTATATCATAAACACTTCAGTCAGACTATAAGTTCGATCATTTTTTCTTCTTTTCCATTCTTCTTTGCCTTGTGTAAAACTATAGCGTGTTTCAGTTCAGTTGGCGGTTATATAGAGACGATGGGATATTGAAAGAAATTGAAAACAATATATACATATATATATATACATAGGAATAATGGTGAACGATATATACATATAATTATAACTTCATGTTTACATATATTTTGTATGGGACACAGGCCCGGATATGGTCAGATTGAGTCATTTGCACTTGCAATTTCGTCTATTATTTTGAGTATTTTTGTGTTTTAAAGCTGGTATTATTCCAGATTTCTTGTGTAGTATTTTTCGTGAACGTTTTTGGCATCTGTAGAAAGTGAGGTATTCATTCAAAATAAATACTTTACGTATTCACCATCGTACATATAATTATAAAAAAGGCAAACATTATTCCCGCAAATTGTATACTTTCGCGATAATAGTAAAGTTTTTTAACTCCACCGGAAATGGCCGCTGCCAGTTTTTCCCCCCGTTTGAGGTTTGTGGACTGACCAGTTCCTGTTTTCTTCTCTTTCCTTGAGCGAGACCTTTTTCAGTCGGCAATTAAATCCATGAATGTCCAATTACCGCAAATCACATCTCTGTAAGCCTTCTATAGAATGCTCGACGTCTACTCAATCACCCGCGGTGAGGGATTTCGGAAGGCGTGAAAACTGACCAACGGGGCATATTCCATCATAAAAATTCATCTTCTGGTTTTGTACACTTTCTCAAAATATATTGTTCCAAAGTGATTAAAGAACGTCTGGTCTATAATCCCTATATGTTCTGTGAGAATATTGTGTCATTATCATCAAGTAGCGGATAATAATTACAGAATATCATCTGAAAAGTAGATTATTTTTGTTTGCGGTCTATATCCGACATATTTTTTCACACAGCTGGTACATACAAACTTGCTAATAACTTATATATTTTTCATCCGATCATGTCAATTTATGGGGAGCATAATATATACATTACAGTCCGAACGAAGGTGTCTCAGTTTTTCAAAATGTTGCTTTGTTTTGAAGTTATTGGAACTTGAATTAAACTTTCATTTTGTTTAAAAAAATAAACTTTACAACGCTCTTAAACTTTTTCTAAGAGTTTAAAAAAAACCTGAGACACACTTATTTGGTTTGAAAGGTTTATTATCACCATGCAAAATCTCGGACTCGTTACTTGTAAAATAATAGGTGAAATTAGCGATATGAAAAAGACATTATTTTTTTTAAATAACTGTTTCCTAACTGCAACAAAACCGGTGAAATAAACGTAAGAACTCAATTTTTACTTTATTTGGAACGCCCCAATCGTGATCTTTCCAACCATATAAAACATATATATGTATGTGAAGTGGTTGTGATGAAATGAGACAGAATGCACGAGGGTATCTAGTATGAGGCGCTACCCCGGGTCTCGAGTCCTTAAAACGCAAATGCTAGATTTAACATATAGAGTAACACTAAATGGAGATGTGACTGAAATGTTACCTTTTTGTTGTTGCTGTTCTTCTTTTTTAGATTTTGCATTTTTACTTATAAAGCTACCCGGGATTATTTTATTTAACATATAAATTAATTATTCCCTAATTACTATCTTGTTTCCAGGCAAAATAGTATAAACAAAATATTCGGAAAATCTTACATGAAAACCTACCATTTGGGAATATGGTCCTCTCAAGTCAAGTCAAATCGCTCAGATAGGATGCATAATTATCATACGTATGACAGGTATTAGTGTTAGTAACAGATCAGGAGTGGGTGGGAGTGGACTTTATTCCGATAGCATGGGATATAAATTATGATTAATGACAAAGGTGAGGTAATAATAATGTTAGCTTACACATCTTCAGCTATGAAGAAATAACTGTAGTGAATGTGTAGTGCATATCATTATAATAATATATATGAAAAACTAAGCTAACATTAAGAATGTCTTAATTCAGGCTAAACCATAGTTACACTGATTTAAATAGTAATATGTACATTTTCTTCGTTTAGACGCTCGGCGTTCTTCATGATATCCTACTACATGCGTATTTTTATACTTCAGCTCAGTATATTTATGTTAACTTCTTTTTATCAGCATAGAATTCACATATAATGCACATTTACCTGTATTCATCGCGATATAGGATAACCCTATGGTAAAACCAGAGGTTGGCGACAGTATGTTTAAAGCAGGTGCTGGAAAACTGTATAGCTATCTTCAGGCGGAATAATACGAAAACGTAAAATAAACGGTACTTACAAAATCAGGTCTGTTCGGGATTTCCTGTAGAGCTTAGCTTATAGCTGTCTTTCTTCTATAATTTCTGTAAATCCAAAATCTTGCGCAATTTGACCTTACATGTATATTATCGGGGTGATCGCTGTCATATATACTTTGTTCATACTGTCCCATAAATAAATGAATCGATTGATTACACATAAACACGTGTAGGCCTACGCATGGTCACATGACGCTCCTATATGTTGTCACAAGTTTCAAGTTTCAAGTTTATTGCACAATCATACCGCAAGGGCTAATGGCAAGTACTTACAAAACAATTTCACAAACACATATTAATTATCATTAAACAGTATAACTACAAGACAAGACAAAAAAAAGAAGAAAAAAAGACAATCTCTAGAACCCCACATACGCGAATTCCGCTATAACTTTAATAATTTGTGGCACCTGTGACGTCATTAAAATTAAGAAACAGTCCTTTTTGGACATTACCAAGGCAACTCTATGTTTGCGATTGGATAAATCTAGCATTTTATCCTCTTTTCGGAAATGATGTTTGAATTGCCGATACGTTTCAAGTTTCGGGGATGTTAAAAGGTTTTCTTCCCACTAGATTCTGTAGTCAGAAATGAGAATTTTCTTAATAAATCTCACGTTGCTTTCGGTTGGTTACACCATTGATTCTCTCAGAGATGTCCACAGTTAAGAGAAAACAGTAATTTTTGTATATACCTCACCCAGTTGTTACACTGTGTTAGTCTATTCTCCTCAATTTGTTCTAAATATGCCTTATATACGAGTGACGAAGTATCTGAGGATAAAATGTGTAGAAGATAGTTAACACTATTGACAACTGCGAACAATTTAGGCACCGTTTGCAATTATCGTTCGCGAATGAATCGTTTATTTCGTCAAATTTTCTCGAAGTCGCGCTTTTCCAAGGCGCGTGGGAATAGGTTTTTTTTCACAATAAACGATTTATTCGCGATCGCTGCTCGAATAATGGTTTTTTTCTGTTGGCAATCGTTTTTCAATCGAGAAAATTTTCTCGAATAAAAAGCGATATCGCGATTCAATGGTTTTTTAATCGAGAAAATATAAGCGATTGAAAAACGATTGCCAACAGAAAAACACCATTCGAACAGCGATCGTGAATGAATCGTTTATTTCGTCAAATTTTCTCGAAGTCGCGATTTTCCAAGGCGCGTGGGAATGGGTTTTTTTTCGTCACAATAAACGATTCATTCGCGATCGCTGTTCGAATGGTTTTTTTCTGTTGGCAATCGTTTTTCAATCGAGAAAATTTTCTCGAATAAAAAGCGATATCGCGATTCAATGGTTTTTTAATCGATAAAATATAAGCGATAAAAAAAAAACGATTGAGGATTATAGCCGAAAGTAGTACGGCAAGGTTCAGCCTGACTGACTCACATACACATTCGAATTTCTATATCATAAACACTTCAGTCAGACTATAAGTTCGATCATTTTTCTTCTTTTCCATTCTTCTTTGTCTTTTGTAAAACTATAGCGTGTTTCAGTTCAGTTGGCGGTTATATTGATACGATGGGATATTGAAAGAAATTGAAAAAAATATATACATATATATATACATAGGAATAATGATGAACGATATATACATATAATTATAACTAAATATTTACATATATTTTGTACGGGATACAGGGCCGGATATGGTCAGATTGAGTCATTTGCACTTGCAATTTCGTCTATTATTTTGAGTATTTTTGTGTTTTAAAGCTGGTATTATTCCAGATTTCTTGTGTAGTATTTTTCGTGAACGTTTTTGGCATCTGTGCGTGCTGAAATTTTTAGTTGATTTGTCAGATTTTCGCTGTTCGCGAGTTTTTTTGTCCTACGGGGCTTTTGAGTCTTCGAAAGCACTTAATTATTAATATATAGCGCGGGCTATTTGTAAAACTTTTCACAACTGTCATTATTTTTTTGCTTGTTTGTTTGATTGTGTGAATCTATCTTTTCTGGAGCTCCCTGGGTGGGAGTTTCGTTATGCGGCTCCCTAAGTGGGAGTCTATAGGTGCAAAACCCCACAGTTGCCTGGCTTGTGGGATATTGATGGTAGATGAATACGTATGTTTTCACTAAATTATGAAAATTAATAAATACAAATGGGGAAAAATATATATGAAGAAATGATTCAAAGAAAATAATGATATTGATTATTTTTCACAATTTGATGAAAATACACGTATTCATTCACCATCAAATATCCCACAAGCCTGGTAATTGCAGTATGGAAAACACTGAAAGTGGGCTGAACGCGGTTTGCTTGGCAAGATGATCAAGGTCTCGCCTTTGGCTAAAAATGAAACCTTGACGATGCGAAGATGTGTTTCAAAAGGCCTGTATAATTCAGTTCACGTGACTTGGTTGCTGAAGAATCAAACAACGCCCCTCACCGTGTATGATATTATATTTGAAATGACTGCATTAATATAAAATATGAATATAAAACGTCTTTCTCTGTCCGACAGGTTTTCAAATCCCACATTTAAATCTTTAGTTTTGCGAAAAAAACGAAATCTTTAACCGATGATCATACTCGGAGGAGAATTTTTTTCTCTCTTGCCAGCTTGGTTATTCAATATGAGATGAAATTATATAATATTCAGGTGGTTTCTGGCTTGAGCTTCCGTTTGGAATCATTCATAGTTCTTATCAAAATGTAAAATTAAAATAAAAAGTATTGTATATATGCGAATCCAACAGTTATAGGCGATTCAATCACCATTGTGATATGTATTTAATATAAATAACAAATCACTGCCACGAATATTCTTATAATCAATAAAATTAACTTGATGGTGATTTTTTTAACTTATTCACATCTCAATAGTTTAAAAACTGTACCAAAACATGAATGGATATCCTTTCCTAATATGTGTTTTACTATAACAAAATATACATATTTAATTACACTATTTTTCACCTTAATTAACCTAGAAATTCTCGGCTGGAGGGCTAAGCTGTTTTGGGTTGTCGCCATGCGCCCATTCACACATCTATCAAGTCTGAGCCATAATCATTCTGATAACGCAATCAACGACGAACTCAAATCCACTTATGACCTATACCCGGTATTTACAAAAACAAGATATGAAGGGAATGACTGAACATTAACACATTGTCGGCTCACACGATTATTAAATAAACATGTAATTTTGTCATTTACGTCACAGGAAGCATGGTACAGGTATGTGTATAGATATTTCCAGCATACGCCCTACTTCGGCTTGTAGGAGACTATAGATCGTGAATCATATCAATTATCCGGTTATCTTACGCATTTATACAGTATAGTAATATATGTTTTCCATCGACAAATCCGCAACCGACATTAAATGTAGTTCCCAGTTCGCGGATAGAGCGGCGTACGAGGGCAACACGGCCTATGTGTCAGATATCACTCCGCCTCACGATTCTCTCGCACCTTGAAAAAAACCCCGATTCCCTCGCGATTGAAGATTCGCGATCAATAACGGATCGCTCATGGATAAACGATTCAAAAACGATATCGCGAGAGAATGGGGTTTTTTTTCAGAAACGGCTCAATCGTTTTTTTCTCATTTTTTCTCCCGATATCCTCGCGACTGATTCACGAATGATCGTTTTTCAATCGAGAAAATTGAAGAAAAATCGAGACTGAGAAAAAACGAATAATGGAAACGATCCCTTATAAGATGTTCGACCTAACTCACCCAGAACAGACGCATTAGCGGCTCTAGAATGAACCCCCAAAACACTTTTGCAAAATTTAAGGTGAATTTTATCTATCTCATTAACATTTCGTGTAGTGGATTGAATATCCTCCCAACAGTGGTTGGTATAACCGACCTACACTTCGGAACAATAACGAATTATGAGCTGTATGAGTGTATCAAATAAGTTACCGGCAAGTTCTGGTTTTAGTTCTAGGATATCCGTGCCTTGCCTCGTGGCAAACATGGCTTTGATTCCTCTAGAGGCTAGATTAATGATACTCTGGTTAAACTGACCGTTACCATGAAGAATTAACCCCAAGTACTTGTATTTATTCACACACTCCACTTGAATTTTGTTTATATGGAAGTAATGATTCACACATTTGCTCTGTCCAAAAGCAACTACTTTCGTCTTGTCTTCATTGACTGACAATCCCCATTCATCAACAAAGGTTCCTAATTTATCTAACTTCCTCTGTAAATCTCCCTTGTATAAAGACAGTAAAACAATGTCGTCGGCATATGCCAGACTGTGAACCGTTTCATTCCATAACATCGGTGACCCCTCAGTGTCAAAGTCGGATAGCAGATCATTAATAAATATATTGAATAGTAGAGGACTCAATACATTACCCTGGTGTACACCTTTAGATACTGGAAAACTCCCGGATAGGCATGTTTCAGTCTTAACTTGGGACGGCTGTGAAGGTACATGTTTTTTATTATGTTATAGATTTGGCCAGTTATTCCGCATTGCTGTAGCTTGAGAAATAAAGCATCATGCCACACCGAATCAAATGCTTCTTTCAAGTCTACGAAGCATGCATATAGTTTTTGTCTCTTTTTTCGTGTATTTATCGATGAGCGTTTTCATTACAAATATGTGGTCGGAAGTTCTTGACCCTTTTTGAAACCTATTTGTGAGGTACAGATTATTTTTTTTGCTTTCAAGAAGGTCGGTAAATCTACTGTTGAGAATGAGGCAGAATAACTTCCCCATGCAGCTATTCAGAGTTATACCTCTGTAATAATTAAGATCAAGGAGATTACCACTCTTATGTATAGAGACGATCATTCCCGGAGTCCAGGTTTTAGGGAAGCGTCCGGAATGAAATATTTTATTGAATAATAAAAGCAATACAGGGGGAAGCTGCCTTAATCATTTCATTGATTATGCCCCCCCCCCCCTCTAACTAGAGGGGGGGCATATAGCGATCGCTTTGTCCGTCCGTCCGTCCGTCTGTCCGTCTGTCTGTCTGTCTGTCCGTCTGTCCGTCTGTCCGTCCGAATTTCTTGTCCGAGCAATATCTCGGTTAATATTTGATGGACAGGATTGAAACTTGCATGGAATGTGGCTAGTGCCTCGTAGATGTGCAGCGTTGAGTTTTTTCCGAGTTCCGGTATAATTTTCAAGAGTTATGGCCCTTTTTCTGAAATCTCTGTGAATGGGACTTGTCCGGGCTGGATCTTGGTTAATATTGTATGGACAAGTATGAAATTTGCATGATATGTGGTCAGTGCCCCACAGTTGTGCAGCGTAAAGTTTTTTCACGTTTCGCTTATATTTTCAAGAGTTATGGCCCTTTGTTCCTGAATTTTTCGTGAATTGGGACTTGTCCGGGCTGGATCTCGGTTAATATTGTATGGACAATTATGAAATTTGCAGGATATGTGGTCAGTGCCCTGTAGTTGTGCAGCGTGAAGTTTCTCCACATTTCGCGTATATTTTCAACAGTTGTGGCCCTTTTTACTCCTCAGCCCCTACGGGCTAAGGTTGCCCTCCACAGTTTCGTAGTAATGGCCCCTCTCTAATTTCATAATACGATAGACTGCCCTTGTTCTGCTACATCATAATTCTTCTTGTCTCCTTAATAGCTTATATCTATAATGCCATCCTATTCAGCATTATCAACGCTGCAAACGAGTACGTACAAATCGAGGGCTGGCTTCGTCTACACGCTGATCGGGATCATGGAGTAAAGTTTGTCCTGCCTCAGTTATGCCCCTTGGGTGTGCCTAAAAATCGGGACTCGTTTACGGGAAGAAAATCTGACAAAAAACGGTTAGGTTGACACCCACTTTTGTTTGCCTTTTTAAGTTGAGACCGGACCAGAGAACGTGTGTAAGAAGTTTAATTAAAATCGCTCTTACAGATTTTTCTGGAAATTGAGCCGAATTTGACAATTTTTCGACATTTTAAGGGGTTTTCTAGGAAAAATGAAGCAAGCATGAAGAAGAATGTTCGAGTTTAAATTTTCTATAACATAGCAGTGGTATATCTTAAAATAATAGTTTCATCGTGCTCTTTCAGAAAATATATACATATAAGTGATTTGGGTTGAAGGTTTTACGACAACTGGTGGCCGAAAAACGGACCCATAGTCTATTCCATGCCGAATGAAAGAATCTCTGGAGTGCACCCTAAGGAGTATTGTTGTGGCCCCAGCAGTGTGTCTGTCCGTCTGTCCGAGCCGTATCTCGAAAACTATTTCGAGGAAGTTCTTGAAACTTACAGGTTATGATCCTTTTATTTTTTACTTGTGCCTTTGAGACTTTCAGGTCAAATCGTTCATTATTTATTTTTTTAATTTTTTTTTTATTTTTCTACCATTTTCCAGTCTTCTAAAAAGGGATCTGGAAGTATGCATACATTAGCCCTACTTTTATACTGATTTACATACTCTTATTTGCATGTAGCCTATCAAAGAGCTCCATAGTAAAGTTGTATGTCTGCCATTGGTTCATTCACTCTAGGGCAGGACTGGCCATTAGTTTGGTCTATAAGTAAATAATCATTTGCATATTCAGTAGAATGGTGTTGCCAGTGACTCATTCATATGGAATGTATGAACACAACTTCGATCTAATGTAGGTCCTGCAATTTTGCTTCTTTGGAGCTTCTTAATTATTATAGAGACAGTCAACACCCACATTTTGAAATCAGAAACATGGAATCAAGTCCAGATATCTGATTTTTGTGCATTTGGCTAGAAAGTGTTGCACCAAACACTGGCAAGGAAGAGAGATAGCTAAGGGCTTTGGCTTATATCATAGAACTCAAATGATCCACACCCCTCCACAGTCATGTGTTGCAAGGGTAGGTTGACACACCTACAGCATCTAGGCCACTGTCAATCTGACACAATAACCTGTTGGCCTTGGTGCCCTTTGCCATGCTTGTCAATAAAGTCCAACCTGGCTTTCAATAGCTGTCCTATCGATACATCAAAATTAATGGAATTGCTTTAATTTGATTATGTGAATTTATTACCGTTGTACTGAAATATATTTACCAGCACTGATAGATCCTGCATCACAGCCAAAACTGTCACACGCATACGACGTGCACTCAGATAATTTGACCCGAACTTCAATATCAAGGATAATTTAGTATAATTTAAATAAAAATTTTTTTAAGTCATCCTATCTCTATGCTGAAATCCATGTGGGAAGCCCCATGAGGCTCCTGCATCACAGCCAAATCTGCCACACGCATACGACGTGCACTCAGATAATTTGACCCGAACTTCAATATCAAGGACAATTCAGAGTCTTAATTTAGATTACCAGATTTTATCTCTATGCTGAAATCCATGTAGGAAGCCCCATGAGGCTCCCCAGGATTGACCTGGGGTGTCATCGTCCACACTCCAGGTCATGGTCAGAATGGGTTTCAGCTCCTCAGAGAGCTTGTCGTAAGAGGTGACTAACTGGGACACTCGCCCAGCTCCTCCGAGAGCTTGCCATAAGAGGTAACTATAACTACATGGGGCATCACCTGTGGGGTATCAGGTTTTAAAAGAAATAGGACCCAACCCGTGTGGTTTCTAAGTGTGACTGAAATGGTGTTGAAACACTTGTCTTTATTGCACCATGTAAGGATCCTGTCTGTCATGGGCTGTCCTCAGTGTTTTATAGGGTGGATGGAGGGTGTCTGGTTCCATGCTACTTCAAAGATTTCTTCTTTGAAGTACATGGACCAAGAACGCCACTTGGCTGGGTGGTGCTTAGTTGGTTTATCGCGATCAAGTTGAAATATTGTTGAAAGCGACGTTAAATTCTTTTCGCTCACTACAGAAACAAAAATCTCAAAATCGTCGTTCTTTATCTTAGCTTGGTTTGGGTGAAAATAGACTTCGTTGCCAGCATACATATCAGGAGTAAGTGGATCTGATTTCTGAATAATTATCAGAAAGACATGTACTTGTGGGTATCTTTGTTCAGTTATGAATTTTATGTTTGTATGCGACCTCAAATACAATAAATTTAATTGAATTAGCATGCGTTTGCTCGGGCGAGAAAAACTTTGGAGAGTTTCCAACAATTTCTCTTGGCGGGGAAATATTTTTGATGACAAATAGTTACACAGATAGAGTTTGGAATAAATGATAACGTTTTATATAGCCACTGTGTTATTGTGAAAGTATCGTGTGTTTTCTGTGGAAGTATCCACGAAATCACCGTTCCCGAGACAGTATGCGCATTGGGGTACCAAGAAACCGCCATCACCCCCAACAACAAAACCACAATCACCCCCAAAACGAAACAATCGGCCGGATAATTTAGTTCCAGCAGATTGCGGCATTTATCTACCAAGAATACATATCATCTACAGAATAGCATCACTGTCACGCAGAATAAGAAATATTATGAATTGAAAAAAAAACACGATTTATAGTAGCGTCATTATTAGTGTTGCGGAGTGATACGAATATGGACAAGTATGCGAGGCGGTCTGTGTTTGGGAAATCCCCTTACAAGTACAACAAGTTTGTTGGAGTCTCTCTCTGCCTGATCGACATCATTGATGCTTTTTTAGTAACAGGCGTTTCGTGTTTTGTCATAGTTCTTTTCCAAAAATTGAACACATATAACCTGAAGATGAGAGCGTAGAATTATAAGGATTGACTTCCGCACACTGTTGTTTAATCGGGTATGAACTGTCAAATGATCTTGTGAGCGGGCCGTTCCCGCCTTCTTGCTGGAGCACGTGCTCAGATTACATATGCATGAACAGTCCATATAAATGCCGACTCCTGCTTGGACACACAGTGGGCGGTTCACCAACAAGAAGAGACACTACTGTTTGTCTCCCATTACGCTGTGTCGAGGCATGGAGTCTGCATGGTCGAGGTTTTGGTGGATTTTAATATCCGTTAATAAAGCATCCTCCTGAAGCAGAAGACAGGTAAATTTGTTTATGCATTCTGGATAGATTCATAGCATACAGACAACTGTCAAGCTACATCAAGTCAAATGAGAAGATGAGGGGTAGTCTCCTGCACAGGCTATTTATAGTATGGGATGGTGCAATATTTGCCAAGTGTGCCAACAAGTGTGCGGAGAGCTATAAACGTAATGGCGGGAACTGCAGGAAATTTTCGTTGAAGCAACAGGCAAAGTTTTCTAAGAAAAGTGGATGATTTACACATCATCATTATACAGAGACTGTAGGCAGGATGTTGATACTCTTCGGCAATATTGAGCTGTGACTCGTCTGATGATTCGCCACCCATTCTTCTCGTTCACTTAAATTCTGTCGGCCGGGGATTTTCGAGAACCTTCACGGACTCTGCTCTTTGCGCATACACTATGCAATGATGATTGGTTTCCGACTTTTATATGCAGAACTGTGTCACTGCTCGATCTGATCTTTGAGGTTATAGAATCGAGTGAGTTTCATTTTCGTTTATTTTAAACCATTATGTGTCGAACGTCTATACATGTGGCAATTATTGTAGCCACTGACAATTTTGATATTCCTCATGTAATCAAATGGCTACCGTTTTTTTTTAATGTGATCATTGCTTATTTCTATACATGAATACATACAGAAAATGTTAAAACTAAGATAAAATATTACATTTACATTATAAAAGTTATATTGTTATATGACATAATCACCCCAGTCAGGAAAGCCAGTTCATTCCAATTTATAAATTAGTTGGCAGTTGAGTCATTACCAGAAATAATGACAGAACAATAACTATAGAATTGTTCAAGCTTGAATTAATTGATGAGTCTACTGGTAACCACTGGTCAGGGGCGTCTGAAGCAAATTCAAAGTGGTACGGCCTTACAAGGCAGGGCCGGCGGAAGCAATTCTTGATTGGGGCCGGGGGATTACTATCTTAGCACTTTAGTCGAGGGTCCAGGGGCCGCCTAGGCCCCGGCAGCTCTTGAGGTCTAGATCGCTAGAGACGCGTTCTAATCGATTTCTGGCGAATAAAATCACTCTGCAATGAAGTGTATTTTTTAGTTCACTTCCAATCCTTTTACCATGAAAACGCAATCGATGGTGCATGGATTTCTGCGATACTGAATTAGAAAATATATGTATAGTAAAGTAACCTAGATACATTGTGTAGACGTAACCGATATAATTCTTTTGGACAATGAGGTGTTAATAAATTCATTCTAGAAGTAGGGCCGTCTAAATTCATAATTTAAAATTTCATTGTTAAAAAATGTTAGTTACTTTCAAGGATTTAGAGAATAGAGTACTTGCAGCAAAATTATTGGGCGGGAGGGGGCTATGCACATACTTTCTAAAAGACGGTGAGTGAAATTTCACTCAAGTAAGAGTGGAAATTAATCCCACTTTTACTTTCCACGATCAAAATTGTCCCAAGAGGGCTAGTCGGTGCTCAGAGCCCCTAACAAATTCACTGGCGCTCTGGACCGATCAAAGTTTTCTTCAACTTGGAAGCTATCAAAACTTTTTTTATTTGGTGTTTCCTTCTTTCTTTCTTCGTTTTTGTTCGCGCAAAAGTGGTATGGCCATGGCCGTACCTGCCGTACCGCTTCCGACGCCCTTGCTGGTGACTGTTGAAATTCATCACTATTGAGATCACATATAGATTATTTCATTTCCATTATTTTTTTGTTTGAAAATAAATGGATTTATTTAATCAGAAATATAATATGATAGAAAGAACAAAACAAATCACTCCCTTCGCAAAAGTGATGTTTAGCTCTTGTATCAGCTCCCCGTGGTTATTGTCCCCTGCCACGTAAGTGGGAGGGGGACTTGGAAATGCTACCCGTCCGTCTGTCCTTCCGTCCCAACCATGTTGTGAACGCGATATCTCGAGAACAATTCAACTCGTCACCTTCAAACTTGGGGGGTGACTTCACATCAGTGAGAAGATGGCTGGGATTGTTTTTCACCAAACTGCGTTATCCAAGATGGCCGCTGTCAGCCATCTTAGATTCCAACCATCCCAAAAATGTTGTGAACACGATATCTCGAACAGTTCAACCAATTGACTTCAAACTTGGGAGGTGACTTGACATCAATGAGAAGATGGCTGAGATTGTTTTTCACCAAACTGCGTTAACCAAGATGGCCTCCGTCAGCCATCTTAGATTCCATCCATCCCAAAATGTTATGAACACGATATCTCGAGAACAATTCAACCGATCGACTTCAAATCTGGGGAGTGATTTCACATCAATAAGAAGATGACTGGAATTGTTTTTCACCAAACTGCGTTAACCAAGATGGCCGCCATCGACTATATTGTTAACGAGATATCTCAAGAACAATTCAACCGATCTACTTCAAACTCACACGATATCTCAAGAACAATTCAACCGATCGACTTCAAATTTGGGGGGTGACTTCACATCAATAAGAAGATGAATGGGATTGATTTTCACCAAACTGCGTTAACCAAGATGGCCGCCGTGAGCCATCTTAGATTCCATCCGTCTCCAAAATGTTATGAACACGATATCTCGAGAACAATTCAACCGATCGACTGTCTTCAAATCTGGGGAGTGACTTCACATCAATAAGAAGATGACTGGAATTTCACATCAGGGAGAAGATGGCTGGGATTGTTTTTCACCAAACTGTGTTATCCAAGATGGTCGCCGTCGGCCATCTTAGATTCCAACCATCCCAAAAATGTTGTGAACCGTTCTCTCGAGAACAGTTCAACCGATTGACTTCAAACTTGGGAGGTGACTTGACATCAGTGAGAAGATGGCTGGGATTGTTTTTCATCAAACTGCATTAACCAAGATGGCCGCCGTCAGCCATCTTAGATTCCATCCATCTCCAAAATGTTATGAACACGATATCTCGAGAACAATTCAACCGATCGACTTCAAATCTGGGAAGTGACTTCACATCAATAAGAAGATGACTGGAATTGATTTTCACCAAACTGCGTTAACCAAGATGGCCGCCATCAGCCATCTTAGATTCCATCCATCTCCAAAATGTTATGAACATGCTATCTCGAGAACAATTCAACCGATCGACTTCAAATCTGGGGAGTGACTTAACATCAATAAGAAGATGACTGGAATTGTTTTTCACCAAACTGCGTTAACCAAGATGGCCGCCGTCGACTATATTGTTAACGAGATATCGTGGGTTACGTGAATATAAAACAGTTACATGAAAAGTTTTTGGTGTACATGTAACTCTTGTTTGGGTTACCTGGATTTCAAATTTGTGCAGGCCTGCCGCATGTTTTGATGTCGTAATGTGCAACTAAACCGCGGAAACCTTTGCTCGTTTATTTTTTGGAAGCCTTGAATGCTCTCTGTAATGGTTCCCAACTGGCGCCAGGTAGTTTCTTCCCTCGGCTGATTATCTTTTTTTTGGGGGGTAATTAGATCTCACTGTAAAAACCATCGCTGTATGAAATGAAAAATATGTGGGACAGAAATATCAGGAATTTCCTTATTTTTTACTGTTGCGTATCTGTTATGAATCTATTGCAAACTTTTTATATGAATCATTAATAATAATTGTTTGTTTCACGTTAACCCCTGTACATAGTCGGGAGGTATTCTGGATTCCGATTGTCGTCCGTCCGGGTGTCAGTGTATCCATCCGTTCATCTGTCGGAGTTGTGGCTTGGGTTTGCATTTCGCATGCCATAACTCTCTGCTATGCATCCAAACTTCTACACCCATAAAAAATCTTGGTCTAGACTGTTAAGGGGCTGAGGAGTTGTAGCACCTCTGGTGCCTCATGTTTCTTCAAATCTTTGAGACTTGTAGGGCTAGATCTCGGTTAATATTGTATGGACAAGTATGAAATTTGCATGATATGTGGTCAGTGCCCCATAGTTGTGCAGCGTGAATTTTCTCCGCGTTTCGCATATATTTTCAAGAGTTATGGCCCTTTGCTCTTGAAATCTTTCTGAATTGGGACTTGTCCAGGATGGAACTCGGTTAATATTGTATGAACATGTATGAAATTTGTGTGATATGTAGTCAATGTCCCATAGTTGTGCAGCGTGAAGTTTCTCTGCATATCGGGTTATATTTTCAAGAGTTTTGGCCCTTTCTTCCTCAAAGCTTTGTGAGTGGGACATATATATTTGTCCAGGCTAGATCTCGGTCCATATTGTATGGACAAGCATGAAATTTGCATGATATGAGGTCAGTGCCCCATAGTTGTGCAGCGTGAAGTTTCTCTGCGTTTCGGTTATATTTATGGCCCTCTGCTTCTTAAACATCTCTGTGAATGGGAAATAGATTTGTCCGGATTGGATCTTGGTTAATATTGTATGGACTATTTATATAGCATTAAATGTGATCATTGCTACACAGATGTGCATTGTAAATTTTGTTCACCCTGGGCTTCGATTCTACTCATGAACAACTATAT
Source organism: Hanleya hanleyi (assembly GCA_036873755.1). NCBI lineage: Eukaryota > Metazoa > Mollusca > Polyplacophora > Lepidopleurida > Hanleyidae > Hanleya > Hanleya hanleyi. Next base: position 17,602 of record JAVTVY010040580.1, on the reverse strand, counting down.
TTGGTCGTAACAACAACTTAATGGCTGGCCATGTTGACCAGGAATCATGTAGAAGTAGTTCGTGGATTTTTGGTGAGTAAACATCCATGCTTTGGTAAGTTCATCGGGTATTTGCATTTACATGAAGTTAGTTTATTTAATTCCATTTGGAAACATATATAGTAAAACAATATAATTCATGCCTATTTATCAAATTCTGTTCAATCAACTTAGTACATGTTGTGGCAAATGAATCAATAAATAATGCTCTGTGAACATTTATTTTTATTTTTTTTTCCAGTTGTTGATCATGTTATATACTTATCTGTATTTTGGCTGTACATGTACAAATACATTGTGTTAGCAACAGGCATGTTCAAAACATGGGGTTTGTTCCATGTGGCTCCCTCCAAGAAGGGGCATGATGGCTTAACTTTGTGCCATACATGTTTACTTCCACAGGAGGAATATTGTCCTATAGTTAACAGCAGAACATGGGGTCACACTGTGACAAATTTTTAGTTGTCTGATTAGCATTTCCCATTAAATATCATATCACTTAGGCACTCCCTTGGCATTTTATGTACATGTACCATAACCTAATGTGTCCCACATTGTATTGTATTACATGTATCTTCTCTCTTTCAGATGGCATTCAGTTGGATACAACCAGATATTTCTTCACGTGTAAGCCGCTTGAAGAGGAACATGATGGCCGCTAAATATGGATGCACGCAGTTAAAAGATCATGAAACACTCTTGGAAATTCTACAAGATGTTGATGTGGATGTTGAGGGACTTGCGAAATATGCCATTCAGCTGAAGAAGTCATTTACCTCTATGGAGAAGGAATTGTCTGTTAGAGGCAGAAAGATTGTTTCTCTTCAGTCATCCATTGACTGGATGAGGAAAAGTAGTCACACTAGCACTGCCACCGGATCTCCTCAGTTCTCACCTTATCCAAGACCTGCCACAGCAACCTCCACGATGAAGGCAACAACAACTAGTCCCAGTATCTGTGGAAGCAGTTGCATTCAAACCTGGGCAAAGACTGCCACCTCTACATCCACACCAGTGTTGCCAAAACCAGCAATGAAGAGGAAACTTTTCAGTGACGAGGACATTGATGATGATATACTATTAGACCTGGTAAACCAACACGACAAGCAGTTGGGGTTCTTAGAAGACACAAAGGGAACCAAGTCTTTCACAGATAAAGTTCCCTTCAAGGGCAAAGTTAAATCAAAAAACCCTAAAGGCAAAGGGTCTTCAAAAAGTAAGTTTGTTACAGGCAAAGTTCTATCAACAGGCCAAACCTCGAAAAGCATAGAGCCTGTAAAACAGAGAGGTCTGTCAAAAACCAAACCTCCTTTCAAAGCAAAAGCTATCCCTGTTTGCAAAAACACCCCTCCACAGAAACGTCCCAATCTGTAAGCTCTCAGCAAGATCTACATGCAGCTGAAGTCATCGAGAGCCTCGGACACCAAAATCTTGCAGCTTCCCAAAGCCCCATTGAAGAAAAACCTTCCTCTCAAGACAAACCTTCCTCTCAAGACAAACCTTCCTCTCAAGACAAACCTTCCTCTCAAGACAAAGAATCCCATGGAAACTAATCACTTTATTATGACTGTTCTGCTTTTTTTCTAAACCATACATGTACCTACATGTAGGACTTCAGCTTTTTTTTATTTTTTTTTTATAAAATTCTACTTGGAATGAGTTCATCATTTTGTATTAGTGAGGTTGTCTATGTTTCCACCTTCAATCTTACAATTCAAACCTGCAATCACAGGCTCATGTAATTTGAGTAAAATACATTTATGATTTATTATGTCTCAGAATATTATTTATTTTATTATGACTGCCTTTTAAGTACTAAAAGGTTTGTTTTTGTGCAATGCAGTCAACTAGCATTACATTCATACACATGTATCATGCCCTACAATGTATATCACAGATCATGCATTTGGTTTAATATTACTAATCAATAAGTGAAATACACTTTGTTCTTCTCCTAATTACATCTACTTCAATTTCCTGGATATGCAATCCATTTTGTTTTTATTATGGTAACTTAGCTTCTCATAAGCGGCATACATGGACAGCCAAAGTGTGTCACTTTCTCAGCCTGTTGGATTTGTGTAATCATAAGCGGCATACATGGACAGCCAAAGTGTGTCACTTTCTCAGCCTGTTGGATTTGTGTAATCATAAGCGGCATACATGGACAGCCAAAGTGTCACTTTCTCAGCCTGTTGGATTTGTGTAATCATAAGCGGCATACATGGACAGCCAAAGTGTGTCACTTTCTCAGCTTGTTGGATTTGTGTAATCATAAGCGGCATACATGGACAGCCAAAGTGTGTCACTTTCTCAGCCTGTTGGATTTGTGTAATCATATATATGTCATTGTATTACATTGAGTAATTCACTACAGATGTGGTGTACTTTGGCCATTGCATGTTTCTATATGTATAAGGTTGTTGTTCATGTTATGATACTGGTTGGGTTGATTCAACAATAAATGTCTAACCCACAGGTGAAGGACCATTAATCCCTATACATGTCTACAAAACTGGTGAGCATTAATCTCCTTCACACATGTGAACCTCCAATATAATGTACGCATGTAGGAGTTTATTATCACACTTCACTTTTGTCCTACATGTGTTTCTTTATTCCGTTTGCTTAGCATAAATGATTTTTCAAAACTTGCATTCATGTCCGCTAGATTTTAATTCCATCATACAGAAATCAAATTCAGTTAACGTTTAGGCGTATTACATTATCCGCAGTTACATTGTCATGTGTGTGAAGGAGATCAGGGTTATACTAACACATTAATGTTATACATGATTATTTAATTGATTTACTAACTTTGAACTTTCAAATTCTTATTCATCCAGTTACTACATTTCTGTTTACAAACAGTTCTGCTTTTTTCCTATTCTGCTTCCTTGATGCCAATAATCTCATTATGCATCTACAATCGTTCATAGTATTCCTACACATTTAATTAATAATGCCCTATAACTCCATATTCCACAAGCTATTATGTTCAGTCTTGTTTTTCTTTTATGTTGGTTTGTAATTCTTTATGGACTTATGAACAAAACTCTTTGATTATATATATTAATATATACTCTAGATAAGAGAGTGTTGAAGATTTTCATGTGCAAAATTTCCAAATTTTGTTATCTACCACAACCCCTCCTCCCCCCCCCCCCTTAACCTGATATACATAGGCAAAAATACAAACTTTTTTACCCTGACCCCACGTTTCGTACATAATAGTTTATTGCTCCCTCAGAAAATGCATTTCACCATCATGTTAGAATTCATTGGATAAAACATGATGTCAGTTCATTGTCTGCTACATATAAAGCTGTTGCCAGTGTTCCATTGACATTTGAAGACACTTCTGTACTGATACTATATTAAAAGCCAGCTTCCTATTAAACAGATATCATTATAAGTAACTAGAGAAAAACTAGAAGTATGCATAAAGGTTTTAAAGTTTTTTACATGTATAAGCTTACATTGGTTTCATGACACTGAGTTCGTTTAGATATATACAGTACATAACGAAAATAACTTTCACAAAATCACATTTTCATTTTTTCATATCACATTTATGAGCGTTTCTACTTTCAATGATACACACAAAAACTGTGCCAATATTGTGACTCCTTTTGAATCCGCCATGAAAAAATGCAACTGAAGAACTGAGAGATACACAGAACAAAAAAATGCATCTTTGATGAAATTATTTCTGGTCTGCACTTTATTTCACACTTGTACAAAATTCCATAGAATGAAGTTCTAATCAGTTTATCTGTTATATTGTTTTCATTAACCCATTTATTTACAACTAACACTAATAACTTTCAATTATAAAGTACCGGTATATATATATTGTACCAGTGGAAAGTTGATATACTCCGGGTTTTCAAACTGTCTGGTCTGTAAATATCCATTATTGAAATCTTAACTTGCTCTCCTAACATGAGATTTTCTCCATTTTCTGACAGCTACTCAATTTTATTGAATCTAACCCCATACCAGTACTAAGCTCATATCAATACAGTTATGGCCATTGCCTATTAAAACCAAGCCACTGTTTTTTTCACCCATCAGCCAATTTTTTAGCCTAGGGGTATTGTCGTCATCATATACATCTGTTCTGGAAAACCGATCCATCTACGTTTACCAAACTTGGTGAACTTATGTAATCACTTGTGATCCAGAAGCCAATTGAGAATGAGTTTCGTCAGTTGATGTTTTACAGAGTTAGGCCCCTTTTTGTTTTATTATTCGCTATATCTGAAAAAAAGGAAAAAAATTCATCTACATTTACCAAACTTGATGAACCTATCTATCTTGTCATGGTCAAGATGCATATAAAACTAAGCCATGTTGGTCAATATTTTACAGAGTTATGGCCCTTATTGTATTTATGGCATTTACAATTTGAGAATTTTGCGACCTTACAGACTAAGCCTATGGGTTTTAGCTAGCGCAGCTCATCTTTTTCTTTAATCAACCCATTATATAATTACTAAGCTTATATCAATACACATATCCTCATATGTTAATCAAAATCATATTTTCTTCTTTTCCAGATATCCATTCTGCCATCAGTATCATCAGAGCAAGTTTCACAGTGGTGCTGGACGTGACTCTGTTTTGTGTCATGTCATAAGCTCTGTCATATTACATCAATTAAACACCAGTTATTGTTTCAGGTTACAGTATGAAGAATGCCATCAAGTAGAAAATCGAGAGAAAAAGACAAAGAGCGAAAGAGAATTGCTCGAAGTTCTGTAGAGTGTCATTTAAATGAGAGATTGGACTTGGAAAACATCGCATTACATGAGGCAGCAGAACAGAGTTCACTTTCCAGTGGAAATGCAACCCTGACTTCAACACAGTTCCCATGTACTTCTCTACTGCTCCACGAAGAATCGTTTCATGGGTTCAATGCTTCAGAGGTATTACGGGGTGAACTGCCAATAGCTGCATTGGACAACTTTTCTCATCTCCTGGGATTGATTCCTCCATCCTTTCTCTATGCAGCTTCATTGTCAGCCGATGTTTTCAGAGATGACCTTGTAATCAAGCCAGGAATGTTTGCGGTTCAAATTCACTATGTTGACAACCACTATGTTGTGTCAGAGCACAAGGAAAACAATGTGTATATATATGATTCTCTACCAAATTTAAACAGAGTCTACCAGCTCCTCCCACAACTTCGGAAACTTTATCACATTATACAATGTAGTGAAAATCCATGTGGTTTAATCCATTACATTGTTGCTCAGTCACAAGGTCTGTCTGCGGATTGTGGTGCCTTCGCTGCCGCAAATGCCACCATGTTGATACATGGACAGGATCCACAGAGACAGGTTGTAAACCAGCAGCTACTTCGTACACATATGTACAAGTGTCTTCAGACAAAATCTGTAACATCTTTCCCATTGCTGACTTCCTGGACTAATGATACTACATCTGACATGGACATGTACTTCACAAACCAGATGAAGTTTCTTCGTATGACGTCTCAGAAGCCAGACCAGCTCATTAGTGAGCAACCGACAAATCAGCTCAATGGAGTAAACAAGATGGAAGACAGAGCCAGAAAAGCTCTCAAGAGAAGTCAAAGGGATGATGGACAGAAGAAGCAGGACAAGTTGAAAGATAAGGTTAGAAAGGTGCAGGACAGGGTGAATAGAGGAGAAGAACACAAGAAGCGAGAAAATTTGAGAGATCGGCTTCATACAGAAAAAACCAGGTCAAAGAGGGATGATGAACAGAAGAAACAAGAAAACATGAAAGAAAAAGACAGGAAGGTTAAGGACAGGATGAAGAGAGGAGAAGATTGCAAGAAGCAAGAAAACTTGAGAGATAGACTTCATAAAGTAACCACCAGGTCAAAGAGGGATGATGAACAGAAGAAACAAGAAAACATGAAAGAAAAAGACAGGAAGGTTAAGGACAGGATGAAGAGAGGAGAAGATTGCAAGAAGCAAGAAAACTTGAGAGATAGGCTTCATAAAGTAACCACCAGGTCAAAGAGGGATGATGAACAGAAGAAACAAGAAAACATGAACGAAAAAGACAGGAAGGTTAAGGACAGGATGAAGAGGGGAGAAGATTGCAAGAAGCAAGAAAACTTGAGAGATAGGCTTCATAAACTAACCACCAGGTCAAAGAGGGATGATGAACAGAAGAAACAAGAAAACATGAAAGAAAAAGACAGGAAGGTTAAGGACAGGATGAAGAGAGGAGAAGATTGCAAGAAGCAAGAAAACTTGAGAGATAGGCTTCATAAAGTAACCACCAGGTCAAAGAGGGATGATGAACAGAAGAAACAAGAAAACATGAAGGATAAAAACAGAAAGGTTCAGGACAGGATGAAGAGAGGAGAAGAACGCAAGAAGCTGGAAAATCTGAAAGACAACAACAGGAAGGCGCAGGACAGAATAAAGAGAGGAGAAGAATGCAAAAAGCAGGAAAATTTGAAAGATAAACACCGGAAGAAGGAATCTCGGCACTTTAAGACTCCAACATCCATTGCATGCCAAAAGTTCCAAACCTTGGCACAGGAAGGTCCATCTTATCCATGTAATGTGTGCCATCGAATGATGTTTAGGAACAATGTAATCTCTCTTCACATGGACAAGTATGACGAACAGGTTCCTGACAAATTGTTCACATCGGCTGTTGACTGTAATGGTGAAATGTGGATCTGTACAACATGCCATAGGTACCTTTCCAAAAATCAGATGCCACCCCAAGCTGTTGAAAATGGACTTCATTTAGTTGACCAACCACCACCACTGGCTACCCTCTCCAACTTGGAGGCGAGACTAGTATCTCAGCGGTACCCATTTATGAAAATTCTTGCTCTACCAAGAGGGCAGCAAAAAGCTCTCCATGGGATTATGGTTAATGTTCCTGTTGATGTCAATGAAACCTGTACTCTCCTCCCCCGCCAACCAAGTAATACAGGATTTATCACTGTAAAACTCAAGAGGAAATTGGCCTACAAGGGACACACCACTCATGAACTGGTCCGCCCTGCTGCTGTTCACTGTGCCCTAAGATATCTGGCAGAGAACAATCACCTGTACAATGACATTGTTACAAACACAGAATGGGAAAAAGATTTTCAAGCTGATGCTCCTGAGCTTTGGGAAGGATTAACAACACCACCAACACAGACTCAATCTGCTAGCAGCAAAAGCCCCACAATACAAGCTGCAGATGAAAGCCCCACAAAACAAGCTGCAGATGAAGATGAGAAAACCTCCTCATCTGAAGAATCAGAAGATGATGAACAACCTGATCAGGAGCACATAACATATGATACCTGTATGAGACCCTTGAATCCTATCGTTCAGGAAAACGAAACCCTGAACTTAGCACCCGGAGAAGGACGGCATCCTCTGAGGCCACATGAGGATAAATTTGCCGAGGTTTTGGCCTTTCCCCAGCTGTTTCCTAATGGCAAATTTGGCTATAATCCTGACAATGACAAACGTCTTACGCTGAAGAAATACTTTAACACCCGATTATTGAACAAAGATGGACGTTTTGCAAAGAATAGTGAGTATCTTTTCTATGCTTTGGCTGTTTCCGAACGACAGCAACTACAGGCCAACATCACAACTGCACTTCGCAAATGCAAGGGCACAACTGTGACTGCTGGTGATGTGAAGAGCCATGATCAGGTCATGGACATCATTCACCAAGATGCTGGGTTCAGATTTCTTACAAGCATAAGGGGCTCACCTGCATATTGTCATCAAATGCTGCATGACCTATTTGCCATGGTCAAGCAATTAGGAGTACCGACATGGTTTCTAACGTTGTCAAGTGCAGAAACAAAGTGGCCTGAGGTCATTAAAATTGTGGCCCAACAGTATGGCAGAAAACTTAATGATGAAGAAGTTAACACAATGACATGGGAAGAGAAGAATCTCTATATTCGCTCGAATCCTGTAACAGTGGCACGGTATTTTGACTACCGGGTACAAACTTACTTCAAAGAAGTGATTTTGTCATCAGATGTACTCGGACAAGTTATGGACTATGCTGCACGAACTGAATTCCAGCAACGGGGATCCCCACATATTCATTCAGTCATATGGGAGAAAGATGCCCCAACTCTACAGTCTTCGGATGAAGACCTAGCAGAGCATATTGATAGACGCATCTGCTGCTGTTTACCAGAAGACGACCCTGAACTGAAAGAACTTGTACTTGGTAGACAACAACATGTTCATGGCCGAGGATGTCGCAGATCTGGTAAAGACTGCCGTGCTGGTTACCCTCGTCCCCCAACGGACAAGACCTTGATTTGTAGAACCAAAGATAACAGCCTGGCTTCTGATAATGCTGATTCTCAAAGACCTGATACCAAACAAATACTCTCGAAAGTGTGGACAGTACTGACGGATGAAAATATTGAATTAACAGAAATTGAACTACAAGACGTTTTGCAGCTTGCTGGAGTGGAAGAAAACGAATATAAAACTGCTTTGAAAAACTCTAAGAAATGCAATGCAGTCATTATGAAGAGGAATGTGTCTGGCCTCACCATCAACAACTACAACCCTTCCATTTTGAGGTCTTGGAAAGCAAACATTGATATTCAGTTCATTGTGGATGCATATGCTTGCATCATGTACATTTGCTCGTACATCACAAAGGCAGAGAAAAACATGAGCAACTTGCTCCAGGCCATCAGTAAGGAGGCAAACCACGCTGATACCAGAAGACAGCTGCAGCTTGTAGGCAGCACTTTCTTAAATCACCGTGAAATTTCAGCTCAAGAAGCAGTGTACCATCTGCTTTCCCTTCCGTTGAGAACATTTACACGTACTGTACTGTTTGTGCCTTCTAATACACCAGACCAGAGAGTGAGACTCCTCAAACCCTCAAGTGAACTGCAGAAACTTGGAGATGGAGACACAGACATTTATCAGAAGAATTTGTTGGATCGTTATGCAGCACGACCAGAGTCGCTGGTAAACATGTGTTTGTGTGAGTTTGCCATGCAATACACAACTGTGACCAGTCCCAAAGAAGAATCCAATGAACCAAATCTTGATGAGCCATGTCACTTACCAAAGATGATCAAATTGCAGAACAATCATGGAACAATGAAGATCAGGAGTCGAACGGCAGTCATCAGGACATTCACACACTCTATTGAGAAGCTTCCAGAGCAACACTACTATGGTAAACTCATCCTCTATTATCCCTGGAGACAGGAAGATGATTTGAAAGGGGAACCTCTTTATGAGGATAAGTACAACAGAGTCCAAAATACAGTTCTGGGCAATGAACAGCGCCTGCAGCCTTCAACTGTTGCTGTTCAGAAAGCAGGGGAACCCATCCAGCCCAGGACCAGTGGAGCAACTGTTCCATTCCGTGTCACCAGAGGACCAAACATAATGCTATATGATGAAATCAGAGAGCACATTAGGACATTGAATGAAACTCAGTTCAAGGTATTTCTCGATGTGCTTGGGTGGGCTGTCAAATTGTGCCAGTCTAGAAAAACTGGAGAAAAGCCATCCCCCATGAATGTCTTCATATCTGGTGCAGCAGGGACGGGCAAGAGTCATTTGATTAAAGCCATCTATCAGACTGTCACCAGAGTACTAAGATTTGAAGGAGATGATCCAAATGATGCCATTGTCCTCCTTACTGCTCCCACAGGAACAGCAGCATTTAATATTGAAGGAGTCACTCTTCACAGTGCTTTTGCCCTGAATAAGTTCCAACAAAGTGGAAAGAACACAAGAGAGTATTACCCGCTTGGACCTGACCGTCTTAATTCCTTGAGGTGCTCGTTTGAAAATATGCAGCTGCTCATAATTGATGAAATTTCGATGGTGAGTGCAGACCTGTTCTATACAGTTCACCAGAGAATGAATCAAATCAAGGGTCTTAAAGATGGTATATTTGGAAGTGTCTCAGTCCTCTGCTTTGGGGATCTTGGTCAACTGCCACCAATTGGTAGAAGCATCTATAGCCTACCTTCAAGCCCATATGCCAAATTGTATGGTTCCCTGTGGCAAAGGCAATTCAGTCTTATTGAACTTCATGAGGCAGCAGAACGACAGGAAGTTTGCTGAAGTGCTGAACCATATCCGCCTGAACAGGATGACTGAAGACCATCTTCTGTTGAAGACGAGATCAATTACCCCTTCTGACAGCAATTATCCCACTGATGCCCTCCATGTCTTCAGAACAAATAAGCAAGCAAATCAACACAATGCATCTATGATGGATGCATTACGATCTCCTATTGTCACATGTGACGCTATTGTTTCAGCAACAGACACAACAACCAACCAAATGAAGGTTGACATCCCTGATGATCCGACAGTCACTAGTGGCTTAAGAAAACAGCTTCTCTTATGTGTTGGTGCCAAAGTTATGCTGATCAAAAATGTTGATACAAATGACGGTTTAGTCAACGGAGCACAGGGGAGAATTACTGGCTTTTTACCAGCGATTTCAGATGATCCAAACTATAAGCCAGTGCTTGTCATTGTCACTTTTCACAATGGTCGAGTTGGAAACAATTACAAGCAGCACCACCCTCAACTCCAGCGTACTTACCCAAATGCTGTGGCAATATCAAAATTTGAGGCCAAGTTCACTATTAACTCCTCAAAAACCGTAGAATGTTCCATCCTGCAGTTTCCGCTTATACTTAGCTGGGGGTGTACCATTCATAAAGTCCAGGGAGCTACCTTGCCCGATATAGTGGTTTGCTTAGACAATCGATTTCAGTGTGGGCAAGCCTACACAGCCTTCAGTCGAGTCACGTGCCTTCAACAACTTCATCTGTTGAACTTTGACAAATTACAAGTAACTTCCAACAAAGGATTCCAGAAAGAGATGACCAGGCTACAAGAGCAACCTTACGTCTTTAGCATCATTCCACCACACGCTTCTCCACATGCACTGGTTATTTCATTATTGAATGTAGAATCTCTGCCAGCACATATTGCAGACTTAAGATACATGACTTTGGACTCATCACTTATTCTTCTCACCGAAACCTGGCTTCACTCCAGAAGTTCAAAAGACTTGACTTTGCCAGGCTACATATTTGAGAGACAAGATCGTGAGCTCAGCTATTCAACTGAATTTCTCGAGACAGCAGGAGAAGCCTTTAGACAGCATGGTGGTGTAGCTGTTTATCTCCAAGACTCAATTTCCTTTTCTCGGCAAGAATACATTCAATTTGGCATTGAATGCCTGCATCTGGTAGTGCTTGATCTTCATGTTGTCGTGATATACAAACCCCCGTCTTTGCAAACAACTGCTTTCTTGCCACCACTGCAACGACTGTTGAATGAAATTGCTGGAAAGCCTACTCTAGTGGCAGGAGATTTCAATATCTGTGATGTTCACGACAATGATCCCATTCTGCAACAGTTCACAAGGCATGGCTACAAACAGTTGGTCCATGTACCAACATTCAGGTACATATTTAAGTTTTCTTTTCTTCACTCTCACTCTACAATCTAATAATGTTACCAGGCGACATACCAATAAATATGTGGTCCATATGTCATCATTTATGTGTAAAGTGCAAATTAAAGTTTCTCTCCTCAAACAATGCATATCTCATTAGTCTTGACTTGACAATCTTACTGTATACTTTTAAGCTTGTCAACCTTATCTTTAATCATTATTCATCTACTTTCAGAAGTGGCTCTTGTCTGGATCTCGTCTTCACAAACTTAGACCGGGAATTTGAAATTTCTGTATCACCCTGTTATTTCTCTCAACACAGCTTCATTCATCTGACTATACCACATGCAGCTCACAGCCAATAGAGGTATCATGGTATCATTTGCAAGAGTTAATGTCCTATGTTCTGAACTCTATTTCACTTAATACTTGTCTGGGCAAGATCAGCCCTAAAACTTATGGATATATATGCCAATGAAATTATCTGGAGTAAATAGCCATAACCGGAACTACATTATTTTTTGGGGATCGCACAGTTCTAAACAGTGGACTTGACTCATGGGCTCAGGGAAATGACAGAAATTTAATGTCCATGGTGGACAACTGTTTACCCAGACAATGAATTGATTTGGTGCTATCATGTATACATACATGGAAAATTGATACTATTTCCTAAATGCCAAACACTGCATGGCTCTTCTTCTCCATCGATATGCGGTAACATCTTCTAGCATGTTGCGCAAATGATGATCATGTTACATCACCTGTTGCGATTTCAAATGGCTCCTGTTGAATCCCAAGATAATAGCTGCAGAAACAACAACCACTTATCTTACAACACCTACTTATCTTGGGACAAAGTTTTCAGTCTCCATTAATATATAAGCTATTCATTTGATTTAATGAATGATTTGGCGGCCTGATATTCTCCTCTGTAACTTGTTGACCGATCAATTTGATGTTTGGGATGTACATTATACAGTTAAACCTGAAAGGTGAAAAAAGTGATTGAAGCAGTGTTGTGATATTTATGCAAATTAGCTCTTGATTGACCAATTAAAATAATCCTATTTTCAATTAACCAATTTAGACAGGGAAAGTGGCTATATATATGTTATTCTACAGTCCAAAGCAGACTACTTAGGTCCCGAAGTATGAAATTGCCCCAAAAAGGGTGAATTGGTTGCAAAATTGACACTGAGCACTTCATAATTTCACCATAATATACTCCGAGGAATGTAGGTCTCGTAACCAGGTCACGGTTTCACATTTGGCAAAAGCCCTGGCGACCATCTTGCATTAAAACATTGTGTTATCACCTATTGGTTGATCGACTTGATACTTGCAATATTTGTTATGCGAGGCATGGCAAAAAAAGTGACCGAAACAGAATTTTTATAATTATCCAAATCAGGCCTCCACCAACCAATACATAACAGAACAATGGTGGGGCAGTGTCGGAGTGAAGCGGAATGGGGGGCATACAATTGAGCAATCTCTGATTGCTTCTTTTCTGTGTTATACTATCTTTTCCACCAGATTTGTTGTTTTTTTTATATATTTAATTGCTACCCTAATGTCATGAATTGTGATTGACCTATCTAGAGAACATGATTGGTCCATTTTTCCCCGGTCTCTCAATTCATCTTTAACATCTTTCACCCTAGATTTATCCATTTTCACTGCCTTTGATTCATTCATGTTCTTTTAGTGATCAAACCAATCACCCAGATCAATTTGTTCAATCTTAGAACTAGTAGTTTTTTCTTTCAACTTTTTTAGAATATCCCATACTGCATTGGGGTCAGTTGAAGATGCATTGTTAAGCTCATCTGAAAGTTTTGTCGGTATGAATGTCTACATCTTCTTGTTCTCGTTCGATATTCACGTTTTTTACGAAAAACCTTCGCCTTGATATCTGGATTTTGTTCATTCCTATTATATGCATTATTACATTTCTTCATTTCCTTATGCAGAGTTCTGCATTCTTTATCGTACCATGGTTTATCGAAGCGATTGAATTTATTTGTCTTTGGATTCGTCTTGTCCAGGCTGTTATCAGCTGCCTTAGCTAAATACTCCCCCAGTAGATCAGCACACTTATCCATATTTGTATCGGAGACTTCTAGCTCATGTATTATAGTTTTGGTGTAGTCGGCAGATAGTGCCACAATCTGATCAGTAAACAGATCATTTCGCAGGTCCTCCCATATATATTTAGGGGGCAGGGGGTATGATTCTGCCTTAGGTTTGTGTACATTCCTTTGAATGTACCTCCATGAACCAGTCCGAAGCTGTACAGATACAAGTTTATGATCGGATAAGTATAATAAAGGGTGAACATTCAGGTTAATTATAGAAGAAACCAGGTTGGAGTTAGTAATGACATAATCGACAACGCTACAACCGCGCGAATTAATACATGTAAATTCCCCAAATAGGTCACACATAGATCTCCCATTTAAAATTCTACAACCGCTATGCTAGCATAGGTCAACTAATTTTCTGCCCATAGTTAGAGCCACATTGCCTTTGGAGTTTCTAGGGGGGAGTGTGTCCTTAACATAAAACTTGGGCAGAGGAATGTGTTCAGAATCCTCATCGTCAGTTATAAAATCTGGTAGAAGTCCGGTACGAGCATTTAGGTCACCACATAGAACTATGTCGCCCTTGCCACTAAAATATGTCACATCTTTCTCTAAATTATCAAATAAATCCAGACAGTGTTCCTTCTCGGAGTCGAATTGTCCGGCGGGATGTAGCACGTACATAGATATATATCATATGCAGTTTTGAAAAAAAATATTTACACAGTTTAATCCACACTGAGCTGTCACAGTTAGAATTCAGCACTGGCGTAATTCCAGGTGAAACAGAGTCTTTGACAAAGATGGCAACACCACCTGAACACTTTCGAGCTCTCGGATTCTTCGGTCTGTCTCTGCGATGTTTTAAGGTGAAACCGGGTATTGAAAGGTCAGAGTTGGCACAAGCATGCGTCTCGGTCAATCCGAGAATATCTAAATCTTTTATCAAATTCAGCACTAAAGGATCATGTAATTTATTTTGGCGTGTGCCATGAATCTGTGATATGATGCCATTCAAGTTCCACACACCCATACTCACAGTTCCTCTATTCCTATTCATTGACACAGATTACATAGCACTGCTACGATAACGAAAAGACTGAATGTTTGGGATATACCGATAGCTTCAAAAATTGGGTTTAGTCCCAGGAGCGTTTCTCCCAATAGGATCTTCCTCTTGTCACACTACGCGGACTCATCATGGTCGTATCGCTGATCCGACAAACCATGGTTATAGTCATATCGGTCGTAGTACATTGGTTCGCAGTTGTCATGCTCCGACGAGCAACCCCAGAATTGTTTGCCCTCATTGTAGCTACGGCGGATGTTGTCGACATTAATGAGGCGTCTGTAGTGAGGCCGGTTGAAGCCCACACGATGGCTGTGGGCTCAATGGTCATCCCGATATCCCATATTTACAGCTTAAATATTTGACCCGAAGGTCCAACATTTGAGATAAACATGTTCCACAGTAACTAGATATCCGTCGTGTTCTTATAACGCCGGCCTATCAAATACAATAATTCACCACACGTCACCATACGTCACACACGCTGATATGGAGAGATATCCTACACCGACGAATAATCATTCATCCGACTTTTATTGAATCGCATTCAAACGACAATGGGAATTAATTGAACATTCCATAGCCCAGAACATATGGAGAGTGGCCCTTCCATGACTGGGGCGAGGTACCGGTAAGGGTGTGTGGCAGAAGTCGGTGAATTATTGGTGAATTTCCGCCCATTTGTTCTCAAGTGTAAAAAGATAAAATTCCCATGAGAGTTGACATGTTCTCATGATTCTCGTTAAGACAAATGTCCGTTCTTAGTAGAAAATCAGGAGAAAATGTAGAAGCAGAATAGATAAAAACCGGAAATTTTCACTCATTGGACTTTATTTTCTTTTACACCGGAACGAAACACTGGTAAAAGAATTCGTGACTTTGCTAAAGTCATCTTGGATATATATGGGATAAGGTTATGTGCAAAAAAAAAAAAAAAAATGTCGCCCATTATGTTTTTAGACATCTTTCTTCCCTCCGAATTATCAGACTGAAACTAATAGCTCCAGGACATTGTTTCATCCCAATTTAGAAGATTTATACGCTAATTTTCTACACCGTTTATACATCGTTGTAAAATAGAAGAAACCCCAGAGAAAAAGTTTCTTGTAGAATGAATGACGTTAGTGTGCTTAGATTAACCAATTCAATTCAAGTTTTTCTCCAGTCATGTCGTGTGAATCGCTGATGACGAAAAGTACCACACTGGTAGTATCGCATAAGATGTTTGACGTTCTGTTTCGTAAAATAAGTCCATGATCAGCATAATAAACATCTTGTATATGTCAGGATTCTCTAAGTACAGCTGTAGATGGACGCTTAACTCCTTCAGATTTCTTCACTTTTTATTCAACAATGTATAGTCAGTCAGGAGGTGAATCTTCGTTATTTTTCGCGCCAACGATTAGACCATATGAGCAGCCAGCCTTCGTCTACGATCAAACGAAATTTGCACTATAAGCATTTGCCGTGGGTCTTCGCTAGGCGCCGCTTTTGAGATCACAGAAGAGCCTCAACCTGTAACCATCTGGGTCATCTATACGCGGTAAGACTGACCCTGGGATCGTGTGTATCCATTCTCAGCCTACTTTCGGCAACTGTAAGAGGGAATTTTCAGAAATCAATACCACGTGACTTCGTCAGCCAATCATCTAAAGTCTACTGGACGTAACCCCAACATAACCCGCCATTTTCGAGTCATGTGCTGCCCTACTTGTTCAAAATTACAGATCTACAACGCTTCTTGGCTGATACGAAAGTTATTCATACCTATATGTTTGTAAGCCCAGGCAATGTCTGTTTCCGAAGTGGTATGAAAACCTGTAATTTATCAGATTTCTCCAGTCTGTTCTCCGCCGGATGAAGGCCGAACAGAATCCGGTACAGTACCAGATATCGCTCCAGGATAACGGAGACACACGATTCGCAAGCCATCTTTAATATGGATGGCGAAGTTTACGCAAATGAGAAGAGCCTGCTTGTGAACTGACACGTGACTTCCGCTGTGCCTCGTATGAATTCACTTGGCAAATCTATAATCCAGGACAATATTTTGAACCGGTGATAGCTGGCATAGTTTTATAAATATAATAATCTATGTACTATATTTTCCAAGTTTTCAAAGAAAGTGTCATTATGCTTAGAATAATGTATAATTTAGTAAATATTACAAGAAAATATTCCAGCTGTCACCAGTTCAAAATATCGTTCTGGATTAATAGATAGAGCAACAACTTTACAAGAAAATCATATGGATTAAGAATACTGATTAACGATACAGATTTGATATTTTTGGAGCATCATGATGTCTTGCCGGCATTATTGAAAACTGCTGACCGCTTCTCTCTTGCAGGAAACTAGTTTATGTATACTATAATTATTATTTTCTGTTTAGTTTGGTGCTAATGCTGTTACATGAAATAGGTCTTTGGGTTATGGATGAGGGGATTCTTTGATGGACGACGACTGAATTATGAGTGACGGATCAAACGCTGGCAATTTATACAAACAACAGCAGAGGTCACGTGTCAGTGCACAGTCCGGCTCTTCCTTTTTTAATCTCTTCAGCGATGCCTAGAGTATACACGCGCTAATAATTATAGTGCAAATTTCGGATCCCCGCGTCGTTAATCGAGCACGAAACTCATAGCAGGCATACAATCAATTAGATATAATTACAAGCTACATATAATATAGTTTTAGACTCATACGGAGTATAATACTGCAAACATTGAGCTTCCTCACGTGAACGCAGTGTAATGCACGAGCCTCCCCTCACAGTAACAAGGTATCATTAAGGTATCAATAAGGTCTCAATAAGGTACAGGCCATAGATCTGACATAGGTACAGGACAGGTACAGTTAAGGCATATACCTTATCTGTACCTCCAAATTTGTCATTTGATCCAACATGGACAAGGTACAGGTAAGGTACGTTCCAAAAATGCTAATGATGCCTTAACTGTAC